>WNWK01003180.1:140000-147500 GCA_009830355.1 Cherax destructor
GTCCCAAGCCTTGAATTGTGGTGGTGGTAGTGGTGATCCAAGCCTTGAATTGTGGTGGTGGGAGTGGTGACCCAAGCCTTGAATTGTGTCAGTGGTGGTGGTGGCCCAAGCCTTGAATTGTGGTAGTGGTGGCCTAAACCTTGAATTGTGGTAGTGCTGGCCCAAGCCTTGAATTGTGGTGGTAGTGGTGGCCCAAGCCTTGAATTGTGTCAGTGGTGGTGGTGGCCTAAGCCTTGAATTGTGGTAGTGGTGGTCCAAGTCTTGAATTGTGAGAGTGGTGGCCCAAGCCTTGAATTGTGGGAGTAGTGGTGGTCCATCCCTTGAATTGAGGGATTGTGGTTGTGAAGGTGGGAGGGTAAAAAAAACAAGGGGTGGATGGGGGGAGAGGGGCTTTGAATAGCGTTGGACTGATTGAAGGAGATAGAGGAGACCACCACCACTGAACTTACATCACCCACTCCATTAATATGTCAGCTGAGGATACACTAATGAAAACGCGTCAGAACAAGACTCTGTGTGTGTACGCACCTATTTGTGGTTGCAGGGGTCGAGACTCAGCTCCTCTGTGTGTGAGGTGATGTTAAAATGATGTGGATGCAAACACCAATGCAGTGTTATGAGCCGTGGATGGAGTGTCTTTAAAGACTCGCCGTCTCTGTTGGTGAGTCCCGGGAACGTTATAATCTTGGTAATGACCCACGAGAGAGCACTTCAACCTCGGGCGATAAAATCTCCCTTCTTGCCAAATAACATCCCACGATTCTCTTCAAAAAAAAAAATTGAGAATGAAACGAGGAGCGAGGGAGAATGGTGAGCCAGAGTGAGGGAGTGATAATGACGTCTCACACAGGGGACGCCAAGGATGAGCCTGGTACTGGCTTGTCTGGGAGCTGGCTTGTGTAGGCGCTGGCTTGTTTGGAACTTGACTTATTCAGGCTCTGGCTTGTCCAGAAGCTGACACCTCCAAGAGCTGGCTTGTCGGCAACTTAATAGAGTAAGAGACACGAGAGGAAATGTATAATATAGCCAGTGGAAAGCAGAGGTGCCATGGGTACAATTATAGAACAGAGTCAACATCTGTGGTCCAGGACCATTCAGTCTGATGAGTAAGACACATGCGCTACACTTAGGTATCTTAATTCCCGAAACGTTTCGCCTACACAGCAGGCTTCTCCGGTCGAATACAGAGGTGGTTTTAATGCCGGAGACCGTGGAAGAAGTGGAGAGGTAATGCTGAGGTGTTCAGTCCCTCAGCCCTGATAGGTGTTCAGTCCCTTAACCTAAAGCATACGCATAAAGACAGAGACTTGTATATATGGTGCAGCAACTGGAGATGGCGTCACACTAGGGCGGGGCCTACTAGTGGAAGTAGGTCATGCCAAACAGTTGTTTATCAATAGAATTACAGAAGACGTCCCCTGTACCAAGGTATCGTGGTGTTGCTGGGCCACTCGAGTACCATATTATTGATGGTACACAATCCCAACAAGTTGATGAATAAGACACTTGTCTCCAGTATTAGAATCAGCTCTGCATTCGACAGATTCCGTACACAGTTTTAGGAAAAGGTATGGGAGAGATGAAGGTAAGAGTGAACCCAGTCATGGCTAGCTAAGTGGAGAGTGTCAGGAGCTACTCAGTCTCTCTCTCTTATCTCTATCTTTCTCCCTCGTCGAGTTTGAAGCCAGTAAATAACAAAACTCTGGCCAAGAAACATAATGATATAGCCTTGAAAGAGTGTCACCCTGTTGTAACTTTCCCAGCAACCAGTTTTCTCTTAGTCTTTTATATATATAAATAAAAGTTGAGTGCCTGGCAAGTGTATTGTGGCGGTAAGTTATATTGTGTAGTGTCGTGCTGTGATATGAGGCTGTGATGTGTAATGTAGTGTGCTGTGGTATGAGGCTTTGTGTTGCGCTGTAATGTTGTGTTGTAGGGGCTTGGTGTTAGGCTGTGTGTGTACTGTGCTGTATTCCGGTGTACTGTGCTGTATTCCGGTGTACTGTGCTGTATTCCGGTGTACTGTGCTGTATTCCGGTGTACTGTGCTGTATTCCGGTGTGCTGTGCTGTATTCCGGTGTGCTGTGCTGTATTCCGGTGTACTGTGCTGTATTCCGGTGTACTGTTCTGTATTCCGGTGTACTGTGCTGTATTCCGGTGTACTGTGCTGTATTCCGGTGTACTGTGCTGTATTCCGGTGTACTGTGCTGTATTCCGGTGTACTGTTCTGTATTCCGGTGTACTGTGCTGTATTCCGGTGTACTGTGCTGTATTCCGGTGTACTGTTCTGTATTCCGGTGTACTGTGCTGTATCCCGGTGTACTGTGCTGTATTCCGGTGTACTGTGCTGTATTCCGGTGTACTGTGCTGTATTCCGGTGTACTGTGCTGTATCCCGGTGTACTGTTCTGTATTCCGGTGTACTGTGCTGTATCCCGGTGTACTGTTCTGTATTCCGGTGTACTGTGCTGTATCCCGGTGTACTGTGCTGTATTCCGGTGTACTGTGCTGTATTCCGGTGTACTGTGCTGTATTCCGGTGTACTGTGCTGTATTCCGGTGTACTGTGCTGTATCCCGGTGTACTGTTCTGTATTCCGGTGTACTGTGCTGTATTCCGGTGTACTGTGCTGTATTCCGGTGTACTGTGCTGTATCCCGGTGTACTGTTCTGTATTCCGGTGTACTGTGCTGTATTCCGGTGTACTGTGGTGTATTCCGGTGTACTGTGCTGTATTCCGGTGTACTGTGGTGTATTCCGGTGTACTGTTCTGTATTCCGGTGTACTGTGCTGTATTCCGGTGTACTGTGCTGTATTCCGGTGTACTGTGCTGTATTCCGGTGTACTGTGCTGTATCCCGGTGTACTGTTCTGTATTCCGGTGTACTGTGCTGTATTCCGGTGTACTGTTCTGTATTCCGGTGTACTGTGCTGTATTCCGGTGTACTGTGGTGTATTCCGGTGTACTGTTCTGTATTCCGGTGTACTGTGCTGTATTCCGGTGTACTGTGGTGTATTCCGGTGTACTGTTCTGTATTCCGGTGTACTGTGGTGTGTTGCAATGTGGTGGTTTGCACAGCGTTGTGTTCTGGTGTGTTGTGCCATGTTGTGAGCTGTGCTGCCTTGGCATGTGTTATATTGTGGCATGTGTTGTTATTACTGTTCACCAAGGAGGCTGAAGAATGCTCAATATATAAAATGATTTTGCATTATTTTGTGGTTATATAACCTTACTGATCGGGAGGTTGGGATTTTAAATTTCACTCGGTTTGGAAATTGATCACCTCCAAATCCGGGTTTAAATCCACCAATCCATCTACCTAGCAGACTGAATTAATTACTATGACATTATAAAATTAGGTAGTATCATTTACTGCAAGTACTGTGATTTGAAAAAAAAGGTATATTGGTCAAATTGTATTGCTAAAGCGTTTTTGTAATCGCGTTCAGGAAGTCTGAAGGAGGTTGTCTGCTGGGTAGTAGCGAGTCAGCCATGACAGGGAGAGGACGTTCGCTGTGTTTCAGTGTATAATTTGTCGTTTTTCTCTAGGTATTTCTCAATTGGTGTACTTTCAAAGGCTCGAGGAGGGTGATTGTTGCAGTGTCACATCTTTTGATGTGAGTAAAGTGTTTATTTGGGGATGTATTGAGTTGTTTAGCGAGAGAGAGGGACGGAGTCATTTTTCGTGACCAGTTTAATCAAATTCAAATCATTTTGATGCTGGTGACGGTCTACCTACCTGGAGGGCATTCCGGGGGTCAACGCCCCCGCGACCCGGTCCACGACCAGGCCTCCCGGTGGATCAGGGCCTGATCAACGAGGCTGTTACTGCTGGCCGCACGCAGTCCAACGTACGAACAACAGCCCGGCAGATCCAGCACCGACTTAGGTAACTGTCCAGCTCCCTCTTGAAGACAACCAGGGGCTCTTGATCCAAGAAACTGGACCTACCCTTCCCTTGGATCGTATATGAATGCCTCCCATTCCTCAGGCGCTGCATGGGCCCCTCCTGGTTTAGCCCCTCCGTCCTGACTAATATAATTAATGACGATCAGGGGTTTCAAAACAGCTCGCTCTGGAATTTATCGGTTTATTGCACTAAACCTGAAGCTTGGTTTGTCTAGCTTCAGTGAGGTTGAAAGTGTAGAGACAGGAGGGGTTTACTAGGTGCACTCTTGTGTTGACAATACCAAGGTGAACAAAGAGTGAACTAATTTGATTTCCTTAATTAACTTAGTGGGTGAACGATATCTTGTGCCATTTTGTTGTCATGTATAATACTGTTTTAGTTATAATTATGCAATTAGTTTTGTAATATATCCTGGACCCTTCGCCTGGTTAACTTCGGTAACTGGTCATGGTTGTTTTCTGCTTAAATGCTACTGTTGATTTAATTTTAATAATTTAATGGTGTCACGGGAACTTGATTGAGAGCCAAGTCATGTGTAGGAAAGTGTGCTCAGACACGAGGTGTGATGGGTTAGATTGTGATGTGCTGTGGGGGGCAGTGTAGTGAGGTGATGTGCTGTGTTCTGTGCTGCTATTGCTAGTGTTGGTGAAGGTGTTGATTTTAGTGGTGAAGGTGTTGGTGAAAGTGTTGATTCTAGTGGTGGTGGTGGTGATTGTCTTGATATTCGGTGGTTAAACAATCACTAGTGTACCAGTTATGGGTATCAACTAGAAAAAAACCCTGCTGTCTCTAGAAGTTGCTGACGAACTCCTGACGAAGGGCTCTTGATATAGGGAGTTCAAGCTACCTGTTCCTTCCTTGGATGGAACCTGATGTTTTTTTTTTTCCATTCTCCAAGCGCTGTATAGCCGCTACGTGTTTAGCGCTTTCCCCAGAGATATAATTATAGCATTGTCTTCCCTCAGTATGGCCCCAGACAGTGGAGATCAAGACAACAGAGGCGCCGCTGGTGGCTGGCCAGCAGACCAGGCTGGAGTGTGTGGCTGTGGGCGGCTACCCTGCTGCCGCCCTCGTCTGGACCCTCACACCTGCCCACGCCACCCACACCACCACCCTCCCCTCCACCGTGAGTATCACACCAGGTGGTGGGTGTGAAGCCAACGCCGCCCACACAAACACCACCTACACCCACACCACACCCCCACTCAAAGGTTCCTTGATGCTGGTGAGGGACTCTTGGTCTGAGGAATTGGACTTTGTTTCTAATTCCGTTAATCAAGCCTGAATGCCTACCATTCCCACAGGCCCTGTATGACCCCTATGGGTTTAGCGCCCCCCGTCGTGAATGCCAAACAACCACCACCAGTCCACAAGCAGTGGGCGTGAAGACCTCTCTCCCTAACAAGCACCTAGACGTACTGATACCATGAAGTGTTTTTATGTGGGGGAGGGGAAAAGGAAAGAGGGCCGCCTAGCCTGCACGCCTCTTACCAACAATAATTTCCCCTGGTATCCTCTTGGTTCCCCTCTTCTTCCCTTGTTTCTCATGACATTCTCTGGCACCCCCTGACTTCCCCCTCTCGCCTCATGCTGTCGCGACCGACCCTAAGTTGGGCCAAGTTCGAAGACAAGTTTAGGTCGTCCTTTGGTAAGTTTAGGTCGTCCTTTGGTAAGTTTAGGTCGTCCTTCGGTAAGTTTAGGTCGTCCTCCGGTAAGTTTAGGTCGTCCTCCTGTAAGTTTAGGTCGTCCTCCGGTAAGTTTAGGTCGTCCTCCGGTAAGTTTAGGTTGTCCTCCAGTGTTTTAACAGCCCCACACACGACAAACCTTCAATCATTTCTGTATACCACATCCCCCCAAAAAAAGTTCTTCTTTCAACACGTCGGCCGTTTCCCACCGAGGCGGGGTGGCCCAAAAGAAAAAACGAAAGTTTCTCTTTTTAACTTTAGTAATATATACAGGAGAAGGGGTTACTAGCCCCTTGCTCCCGGGATTTTAGTCGCCTCTTACGACACGCATGGCTTACGGAGGAAGAATTCTGTTCCACTTCCCCATGGAGATATCATATACATTAAATTATATATACATTATATTACCCAGAAATATTTTTAAATTATAATAAATTTATATACATGATATTGTGAAATTTATCTCTAATTTCTAATGCAAATCCGATAATATACAGCTTAAAAATAAATAATTATCTGTTTTTAATTAATAAACCATAATTCTCAGTCCTAAATTATTATTATTATTATTAGTATTAATATTATTGCTATTATATTTAGCATTATTGCTGTTATTAGTAGTAGTATTGCTATTATTAGTAGTTGTATTGCTATTATTAGTATTTATATTAGTAGTAGTAGTATATTATTATTGAAGCGCTAAATCCGTAAGGGTCATACAGTCCCTGGAGACTTAAATAATCAGATTTGATTAGATGAAGGGTAGGGGAGCTCAAACACCTTGGATCAAGAACCCTTCAATATATGCTATTACCCCTCAAGGGTAACAGCATGATTTAGCGTTTTGCAGAGAGAGGATCGAGCTTTCACCAGCTCGTGTGATGACAACCCACACGGGCCTAGCTGCATTAAATTGCTTTTTGACAATTAGAAACAAAAACCCATACGGGTTTAGCGTTTAATAATCTTAAGATTTCACGATAGAGTAAACTTCAGTTTGATAATGTTGCATTAATGGGGACTTGAGCCTACGACCCCAGACACTGGGACGACTTGGTGGTTTACTGAATTCAGTCAGATTTCTCGGTTACGGCTCCCTTAATTCCGGTGTTACAGCGGGCATCCACGGACCTCACAGTGTGGGGGTCGTAGGTCCGTTCACACCGTATTCCTTGTTTATCAGATAGTATCTATATAAGGTTATATCCACCGTGAGGTGTTGAACTTTGTGTTGCATACACGGTTTAACCCAGATTTGTGTCGTGTTAAGTATTCCTGACGTGTTGTACAGATGATATGCATTCTAAAAGATTCTCGTGTAGTAGATAGGCTTTAAACCTAATAAATCCCCTCTAGTACGTGTAATTTAATAAACGATGGATAGGAGCAGGTGGAGAGGGAGGAAGAAAAGAGACTAACCTAGGTGTGTTTGTCAGTGGCGGCAGGTTGGTGACCAGACATCGTCCTGGGTGAGGGTGGTGCCAAGTGCTGAAGATCACCTAGCCACCCTCACCTGCACCGCCCACAACCCCAACATCACCACCACCACCCACCCAGGCCTCACCACCACCATCACCCTTCATGTCCTCTGTGAGTATCTTCAACGTCGTTCACCGTATTGATTGGTCGGGTGGCCAGTAAATCCCATACGCTTCGCTATAAATTAGGGCTTGATAAAGCTGTTACAGATGAATGTCACTTGCTCAACACTTTCTATCTTTATTGGACTGATAAAAGCCACTGGTTGGCTTTTATCAGTCCAATACGGAGAATAAAACTGGAGACGGTGGAGCATGTTTAGTATGAGGTGATCAGTCCCTCAACCTTGATAAATCCATTGAAGACTGTAGAAGACGAAGTAATAGTTGATCAGTCCTTGGATGAATTCAATCCATCAATCTGGATGAC
>WNWK01003180.1:152500-176708 GCA_009830355.1 Cherax destructor
CCTTAGTATCAGATGTAAGTATGAGTGTCCTCGTCCAGCAAGTAGTGGAGTCCCCTTTTGGGTAGCACTGAGGAAGAAACCATCTTTCATACACTGTTATCTTATTTATCCTAAACTTCCTAGTAAATGTTTAAAGAAAAACCGACTACCTTATCTCATTCGGGACACTTCAAATTCTCTTCTCCCTAGACGACATCTCCCATTTTGTATTACTCTTTTTTCTAGAACTCGCCAATTTTTCCTCAGCCCACCCAAACTTTTCTGGATAATTTAACTTTTAGTATTACATGACTAAAAACTGTTTTATATATGCACTCAGTGGCCACTTTTATAGGTACGTCTGTACACCTGCTCTTTAATGCAAATATCTCATCAACCAATTATGTGGCAGCACACATATGCCTAAACGCATGTAGATATGGCCAAGAGGTTCAATTGTTATTAAGACCAAACAGAATTTGGAAGAAATGTGATCTAAGTGACTTTGATCGTGGAATGATTGCTGGTGACAGACGGAGATTTGAGTGTCTCAGAAACTGCTGATCTGGTATTTTCATAGTCTTAAGGTTTACAGAGAATGGTGCGAAAAATCAAAACTTCCAGTGAGCGGCAGTACTGTGGGCGAAAGCTCCTTGATAATTATGAAAGGTCGGAGGAGAATGGCCTGACTGGTTCTAGCTGACAGGAAGGCGACAGAAGCTCAAATAACTACACGTTACAACAGTAGTATGCAGAAGAGCTTGTCTAAATGCCCAACACATCTAACCTTGAACTTTGATGAGCGTGTTTAATTGTATGCTTTTTTTTTTTTTTTTTTTTTTGGGGGGGGGGAGGGGATTAGTTTTAAATAATGAGTGTACTCTCCTCATTTTTGGTTGCAGAGGTCGAATATCGTCTCATCTAGCCTTGCCTCGTATACTGGCCGTTACTAGGTACACTCTTACCTTCGTGAGTTTTAATCTTAAATATATGTATAGATCCTGCCTCAATTACGTTGTACAAGGCATTCCACTTCCTGGACACTCATGAGACAAGAAATACTTATTTTCTGCCACTTTTAGCAACCTATCCCTGTTTTCCCCATTAGTATCTCTTGAGTATCTTGGACGTCGTGATCATATGTTCCTTAGTCCTGACCTCTAATGTCATCAGGTTTACTTCCTTTAGTCTTATCATAGCTATCATACCCCTTATCTCTGGGACTGGTGTGCGCTTGTAGATTTGTGTGGGTGGGGGTACGTGCGCGTTCCTTTTATTGGCAAGAATGTTGAATATGAATAACCTATTGGTCCCAGGGCTCTAGATTGTAAAACTTCGTAACCTTTGATTGAGTAATCTGGTCTCTCTTGTGACAGATTTGCCAGTATGTGTGGAGGAGGCGCAGACAGTGGCGGTGGCGGAGGGGGAGAACACCCGCCTCTCCTGCAAGGTGGATGCACAACCTGACGATGACCTCACCTTCACCTGGGTCTTCAACAACACACTCGACACAGTCGAGGTTGAGCAAGAAGGCTTCAGCGTCCTCCCAGGACTCAGCGTACTCGATTATACCCCGAGGTGAGAGAAGAAAAGAGGGGAGGAGGGAGGGGTGAAAGAGAGAAGGGGGGAGAGTGGAAGGAACTAACAAGGAATGAATTTTAACACCCTTGCTCTAGTCCTTCACCGGGCCTCTGGACAAACTTATTTTTTTGATAATAGGTGATGCACTGGAAAATGTAGCTTCCTAATGCACAGAAAAGATACGTTTTAAATAAACGGACAGAAACATGTTTAATGCGCGTTTGGTGTTTTTTGAAAATCAATATTATATAAACCACTGTTATAGCTAAGTCATTAATAATAAATAATAATCCCTCAAATAAATATAATAACACCAGACATATACTTTAAGTATATTATAACCTCGAGATGAGGGTAGTATTAAAGAAATACTCCTATGTAAAGGCTTTAAATTGTAAGAACAGTATAATCGCCTCGTGTTGGTAAATTATACCCCAGGCTGAGAGGAGGAGGAGATGAAGAATTAAAATGTATTTCATCCCTATTGTATATGCTTATTTCATCTAAAAGTCAGTTGGTCTAAAATCACCTGAAGAGAAAATCCTTTCCCCAGGGAAACGGTGAAAAAAAAAAATTCTATAAAAATTTAACTGATAATTTTGTGTATCAAAAGCAGCCTAGCTACTTAATAATCTTGTAAAAAATGGTAATGGAGCCTAGCAACCTTATGTAATCTTAAAATTATTATGTGAACGTTCAGCTGTATTTAAACTAGTCCCCTGGAGCTGTAGTGCTAACATATCCTACCTAGGCTGTATCTTAGCCTAGCCCCGTCTTTGCTGTATCTTAGCCTAGCCCCGTCTTTGCTGTATCTTAGCCTAGCCCCGTCTTTGCTATATCTTAGCCTAGCCCCGTCTTTGCTGTATCTTAGCCTAGCCCCGTCTTTGCTATATCTTAGCCTTGCCCCGTCTTTGCTGTATCTTAGCCTTGCCCCGTCTTTGCTGTATCTTAGCCTTGCCCCGTCTTTGCTGTATCTTGGCCTAGCCCCGTCTTTGCTGTATCTTAGCCTAGCCCCGTCTTTGCTGTATCTTAGCCTAGCCCCGTCTTTGCTGTATCTTAGCCTAGCCCCGTCTTTGCTGTATCTTAGCCTAGCCCCGTCTTTGCTGTATCTTAGCCTAGCCCCGTCTTTGCTGTATCTTAGCCTAGCCCCGTCTTTGCTGTATCTTAGCCTAGCCCCGTCTTTGCTGTATCAAAGCCTAGCCCCGTCTTTGCTGTATCAAAGCCTAGCCCCGTCTTTGCTGTATCTTAGCCTAGCCCCGTCTTTGCTGTATCTTAGCCTAGCCCCGTCTTTGCTGTATCTTAGCCTAGCCCCGTCTTTGCTGTATCTTAGCCTAGCCCCGTCTTTGCTGTATCTTAGCCTAGCCCCGTCTTTGCTGTATCTTAGCCTAGCCCCGTCTTTGCTGTATCTTAGCCTAGCCCCGTCTTTGCTGTATCTTAGCCTAGCCCCGTCTTTGCTGTATCTTAGCCTAGCCCCGTCTTTGCTGTATCTTAGCCTAGCCCCGTCTTTGCTGTATCTTAGCCTAGCCCCGTCTTTGCTGTATCTTAGCCTAGCCCCGTCTTTGCTGTATCTTAGCCTAGCCCCGTCTTTGCTGTATCTTAGCCTAGCCCCGTCTTTGCTGTATCTTAGCCTAGCCCCGTCTTGGTTGCATCTTAGCCTTAGCCCCGTCTTTGCTTCATAGCCTCGTCTTGGCTGCATCTTAGCCTAGCCCCGTCTTGGCTGTATCTTACCCTAGCCCCGTCTTGGTTGCATCTTAGCCTTAGCCCCGTCTTGGCTGTATCTTAGCATAGCCCCGTCTTGGCTGCATCTTAGCCTAGCCCCGTCTTTGCTTCATAGCCTCGTCTTGGCTGCATCTTAGCCTAGCCCCGTCTTTGCTGTATCTTAGCCTAGCCCCGTCTTTGCTTCATAGCCTCGTCTTGGCTGCATCTTAGCCTAGCCCCGTCTTGGCTGTATCTTACCCTAGCCCCGTCTTGGTTGCATCTTAGCCTTAGCCCCGTCTTGGCTGTATCTTAGCATAGCCTCGTCTTGGCTGCATCTTAGCCTAGCCCCGTCTTGGCTGCATCTTAGCCTAGCCCCGTCTTTGCTTCATAGCCTCGTCTTGGCTTCATAGCCTCGTCTTGGCTGCATCTTAGCCTAGCCCCGTCTTGGCTGTATCTTACCCTAGCCCCGTCTTGGTTGCATCTTAGCCTTAGCCCCGTCTTGGCTGTATCTTAGCATAGCCTCGTCTTGGCTGCATCTTAGCCTAGCCCCGTCTTTGCTGTATCTTAGCCTAGCCCCGTCTTTGCTGTATCTTAGCCTAGCCCCGTCTTTGCTTCATAGCCTCGTCTTGGCTGCATCTTAGCCTAGCCCCGTCTTGGCTGTATCTTACCCTAGCCCCGTCTTGGTTGCATCTTAGCCTTAGCCCCGTCTTGGCTGTATCTTAGCATAGCCCCGTCTTGGCTGCAGCTTAGCCTAGCCCCGTCTTTGCTGTATCTTAGCCCAGCCCCGTATTGGCTGTATCTTAGCCTTGCCCCGTCTTAGCAATATGTTGCTAATTAGACGTGTGAATTACACTGGTGGCTGAAGAAGTTGGCCATTACTCGGAACTAAAACTTTGGCTTTATATATTAGTGGATTGAGAAGTTCATGCTTTCATGGGATGGCTCCATTCAGAGCTCCTCGGAAAGCTGCTATGTAATTAACTACAATCTAACAGCTATGCACCAGATGGAACTCTACTGCATCGTTGATTATTATTATTATAACTATTATAGCGATTTTACTGTTTAATTTTTATTAACTTAGACATTATTATTACTATTAGTAGTAGTAAATGTAGTCCATAAGAAAATAAGAAGCACTACAGTAGGTCTACTGGCCCATGCTAAGCAGGTAACAAAAATCCTCCTGAAGCTAAGTTCAGATCCGTCCGGATACACAAATCTACATCCTCATGCTTCTAAGATTGATAAAGTCGGCTGTTTAGCCGAAATGTTTCTCAAATATATCCAGGCGTTGCATGTTTTATTCATCGACCTGTATTCAGCTCTAAGACCAGTACTTAACTTAGCTTTATGATCTGAATTGAGGAGGATCTGTACTTAGCTTAAAGAGCTGTTCCCACAGGTCAGGACGGGACTACGGGACGCTGTCGTGTTGGGCTACCAATGAGGTGGGCACGCAGGCGGACCCCTGCAAGTTCACCATCGTGGAGGCAGGTAAGTTAACTTTTTTTTTTACAAGATAGGTGTGGGAATGGGTGTTGTGCTTCATGCAAGGCCAGCCTTGTACCAGCTGACGAGCAATAAACACGATGTAATATGCAAACAAAGAAAGAAGATTACAGTTAAGCTTCAGTCATACATTGACATCAGGGCCGACGTTACGTTGAGGAGGGCCTAGACAGTCACTTTGGGACGCCAAGGTTCAGTGTCAGTTTTATTTTTTGTTGTTGAAAGCTATTCTCTAGTAAGATTATCCCCGCTGATTCTGGGTCACCTTACCGTGGTGGCGAGGAGTGAGCAGCTTAGCCTAAGACCCCAGCACCCCCCTCTTCCTTCTATCCTTTGACTTAAATAAAAAAAAAAAAATTCTGTTCATCTTAATTTGCTCACGCTCCTGACCGGTTTACGCGTTGTGGATTTTGAATAGTTTTACTTGCCTTGCAATTATGATTTATCTAATATGTGAGTGACTTCGTCACAATAGTAGCAAGTTGGTATTGATTTGTGTAAATTTGATAATGTTAGCAACGGGATATGTTTGAAGAAAGGTCAGGAAGAGCGGGGGGGGGGGGGGGTTAAGAAGGGAGTAACATTTATTTATGGTTAGTATTCAGGTGAAATGCTGCTTTAATGGCCCTCATGCAATCGATAGACCTTAAACATAGCAAACTAAGCGGCTTACTACCATCAGGTCCCCCCGAGCCCGTTGGGAACTGCGTGTTGGTGAACTTGACAGTGGGAAGCCTGGAGGTTGGGTGTACCCCTGGTACTGACGGTGGGCTGCCACAGAGGTTTGTTGCACGGGTATATGCCTCGCCCACCCACACTCTGGTGGCCACCCTGCAGGAGGACGCTCCAAGGTTCCACGTAGGAGGGCTCACCCCTGGCCAGGACTACCTCATCACTATCACCGCCGTCAACGCTAAGGGCGCCAGCCTCCCGGAGGAGATTGATGCAGTCCGCCTCAAGGCTAGTTTGTTTTATGCCTATTTTTGATGTTAACATGAGTTTGTTTCATATGTGTAAATATTGCAGTTTCTTAGTCTTGGGGAGGATTCTTTTTAATGTTTTTTTTGAGGGGGGGGATTTATTGTTATAGTAATTCCTTTTTGGCGGGGAATTTTTTTTTAATGCCTGGCTTAGTTAAGGGACGAAAATTCTTTTGATACGATCTTTTTGAGTGGCGAAAAGGAAATTTTTTTTTTTTTTTAGTATATTTTTTGGTGGAGAAAACAGTATTTTATTGAATGCCCTTAAAATAACTGATAAATCAGCCTCGATGTATATTTTTCGCTAATCATTTATTAAATTGTAGAAAAAAATATTAAAGCACTAGAAAAAATACATAACAGAACAACCAAAAAAATAGAGACCAAAGGCCGATGTTAATTACATTGGCAATACTCAATTTCCAGGGAACTGTGAAGAGGATTTTGGGTAATATCATGGAGCAGTGGAAACTAGGCGTTGTAAGCTCACCACACATGTGATCCCGTTAATGGTGCGAGTCATTAATGTGATCAGTGTCAAGGTGGGCGAGGTTTGTATTTTATCTGTGCTTGGCACTCAGTAGCCTTCAGTAAGCGGTATCTTGATGCTGGTGAAGATCTCTTGATCCAGGATGTTGGAGCTACTCTCCCCTTGAAACACTTGATTACCTCTCGTTCCTCAAGTACTGGATTATGCCTACGGGTTTATCGCTTCTCCATAATTATAATTCTCTTATCTCCCCTGAATGTCATTCTCTCTCTCTCTCTCTCTCTCTCTCTCTCTCTCTCTCTCTCTGATTACATCATATCCTGTGATTCTCAGCGACAAGTAAATGAAAGGAACTACGGCATAGCCCAAGAAAAAAGGGAGGAGTAAAGAAATAGGTAAAGGGGGTATGGGAAGAGGAGGGAGATTAAAAGGTAAGTGACCCAACCACGTCTGATTTTTACTTGGTAATGGGTTTGTGTATCAGGTTTACATTTTACGTCAACATGAACATTATATTTAATACATACGACACTATTCCCAGCACTCATACACGCACACATAAAAGGTGTCCGCATACGTGTTCGTGCGGTATGGGTATTTTTTTATGACGTTTAATTCCTGTGAAATAATACACACACAATATTTGGATATTTTAATGAGGAAACGTTTCGCCGTTAATGGCTTCAAGACTTAAATCATTCGTGGCGAAACGTTTCTCCGTTAAAATATTCCAATACTGCATATATATATAATTTCATGTTTGTCATTTCATGCCATGTCTAACCTAGTGGAATTTGTGATGGAATGTCGCGGCTATGTAAGCTTGCGGGCGCGCAAGGTGAGCGAGCAAGTGGTTCATTGCCTAGTCTCACGTGTTCTGCCTTCAGTGCTCTTCAAGGTGTTCACGTGTTCGGTGATGGATTTATCGATTTTATACGTAGACCGGGCCAAGTGTTGTCCAGGTTCATTATCTGGTAAATCACTCTGTATCCTTGGCGTTGTAGACTGCGTCAGATGTTATCCAGGCTCATCATCTTCTGGTAGATCACTCGGTATCCTTGGCCTTAAGAACTCATACTTGTGAATGTAGCGTCTTACAAGTAAACAAGTCTCGTGAAAAAAACTCGCTTCCACATTTCCTTTGGTCAACAATGTGTTTACAAGACGATGACCTTGTTTATGGCTTGAGATACTGCCCTCTCCTCGAGCCACTCTTAAAACTGAAGGGAGAGGCGATGGAGGAGAGGAAGAGGATAAGGTGGAAGAAGGTGGTTGAGACGGAGGTAAAGGTAGAAGAGTTAAAGGAAAATGAAGTAAATGAGGATTAAGAGTTGCAGAGAGAAGACGAAGAGAAGTTGGAAGAGAGAGAAGAAAAGGATCAAGGCGAAGCGATGATGTGGAAGAAGGGTAGGAGGCGGAAGACGCAATTATAATAAATTTCTTCGTAATGATGATGTCAAGTACATCTGTACGGTATTGGTGTTTTTGTCTCCACTCTTAGGATTCTGTTATTTTAACAGAGGATACCTATCATTGGCAGTTGAGGTCATGGCCAGGCCCTCTGCCGTAGTAATCCACGCGAGTCAACGAATGTAAATGGCTGCCGTACGAACAATACTAACAACGCCTATGTTTTGCATCTTGGCATTGCCCTGCCCAACGTGGATCGACTCCGGTGATTTTTTTTTACAATTGTGTCATTACGAATGCGTGAGTTTATTCATAACGACTTGCCACAGCCATGCTAGTGTGAGATTCGTCTATAAAAAACCGCATTTGTGGTCAGCGTGTGGCCCATGCTAACCTTCTTAGTGTATAGAAATACATTTAGTTGGGTGAATCTTGTTAGGCCGGCATGGTGCAGTGGATAACGCCGCTAGCCTGCTAGTTTGAGGACTGGTTTGTTGTTAAGTCACAAACAAGAGCTAAACGCTGCAGTGTGTAGTGGCTGTACGCATTGCATTAGTGCACTAATCCAGTGTTGCATCGGTTTGCGTGTAGTTGACATTCTGAGCTAGTATTATGTTCCCCCCAAATTTAATTACTGGCCGACTGAAATCTCCCGTTAATTCTACTTCATTGCAGTTATAGACTTCCATTAACGTTCAGTCTTTAATTTGAATGGAAATTCAATTAATTTTTTAATGGTTTGTGTACTTTTACAAACGGATATGTGGTATAATAAAACCATTAGCAGTTTGTCTCCACCTAATTTGTTTTGTCTGCATTACACCCCAACACATGGGAATGTAAATTTAATCACATAGTTTCTCTGTTTTCTGTGTTAGCCAGGGTTCAGGCACACACCTATTACGCCTTAATCTTCCTTAACATTGGCTCAGTGTTTTGTCTTTTTTAGTTACAATCCCAGAGAGTTCTCACTCGTGTTTCATCCTCACCCCCGAAGTGTAATCAGTCTTTCCCGTGCCGCTCCCTCGTTTCCTAGTATTATTTACCTTTATTGACCATTTCTAGTGGCCTCTGGGTGGACATTAAGGCCGTGGCGTGTTCAGGATCACCCCATTTGGCCTGATGAGTTTTCCAGTTGAATTTCCAACTATTATACTCATGGTTTCCTCGGCTTGATTATTCCCAGACTTTGCTTGCTTCCTTTCACATCGAATTTGGTTTCTTCCATTCACATAGGTTTTTGTTTTCTCTCTTAAATAGACTTTGGTCAGCTCTTCTCGCACAAATTTTGGTTTATTCTTTTCACATATACATATAGGTGAAGGGTCATTCATCATAGCAGCAATTACGAGTTTTAAGGCTTTTAATAAATATTTTGAGGAGAATACTACTTGTATATAGTTTTGTGACATCGGTACCTGTGTGAATGCTGTGCTGTAACGTTGATACCTGTGTGAATGCTGTACCGTTGGTGTCCATGAATATTGTTGTACCGTTGGTACCTGTGCATGTTGTGTTATACAGTTGGTACCTGAGATGTATCTTTGGTACCTGTGGGACTTGTAACGTTGGTGCCTGTATGAGTGTTATGTTGGAACTTTGCAAGTGGTTGTCGGTGTATCTTCGTAGTTTCTGAGAGCCTCTTTAATAGTACTTGCAAACTTTGAGTGTGTGTTGAAGTCCTTTGAAGGTACGCTAATTTTTTGTTAGCCTCTGTGTGGGGGGGGGGATATTTGGTTAGAATAATTTCATACAATAGTTCTGTAGTGAGACATAAGATTATATTATTTGATTGTCCTGGTTAAGGGTATTTAGTTTGTATTACATTTGTGCGCTACAGTGTTCCTCTTTTGCATTGTTAATAATTACATTGTTACATCAGTACATTGTTTCTTTATCACATTGATACTATATTACATTGACTGTTGCTCAGTGGTGGGTTTTAGTGTGTTTACTAACGTTTATATGTGTGTAGGTGGCAGAGAAGAGGATGGGTGAGGCGAGTGGAGCGACTTTGTCACCGCTGGTGGGTGTGTTCCTGGGTCTGGTGGGTGGCTTCCTGCTGCTGCTGCTGCTGGCTGTTGTTCTCACCCGCACCAGGTCCAACAGGTACGTCCTCTCCAGGCTCAAGGTAATACCAATTAGGTATATTACCTTATTCATTCTCTCTCTCTCTGATTTACAATGGAAAAGTATTATGAGAAAATGTAAATAGACAATGCGGGTTGTGGTATTTTATTGCGAAGTTTGGCTGCCAGGGACTTTATCAATTCATCTCTCTCAGATGCAGATGCTGGGGCAACAGAGGGAATAGTGAAGATGTGACTTCCAGTACGTCTCCCCCGCCCACCACCACCACGGCCACCCACGCCCACACTCATGCCCCCACCCGCGGCCTTCACGACAATGATGGTGACAGAGCGGCGCCCGATGTTCTCAGAACCATCAATGGTAATATCGTTAATATCATTACTTTGTTCATCAGTCACTAAAACAAACACACACACACACACACAAGGTGCGAGGGGAAATTATTCAAATGAATCAGTGAGTATCTAATGGATAGGAAATGAATGGGTGAGAGTAACTAGTAGGGTCCTCCAAGGATCGGGTATTTACTTTTCCTAAATCAGTGGAAACGATGTGCCAGAGATTATTCCCTGTGGAGCGTTGTTTCCCGATGACCTGAAACTAATGTGTGGTACAAGAACACTAGAGGACGGAGACGAACTAAAAGGTAATTTGGACAGACCGCCAAGAGTCAAACAAGTGGCTACTGGAGTTCAATCGAGGCAGGTATTGGAGAGCGGAAAGGGTGAAAGACGAGACAAGGTGTATAAATTGCTAGGGAATAGGTTACAGGGGTAAAAAAGTAAAGATAAGGACTGGAAAATAATTATTACAGCGAATGTATGGCCAAGAGCTCTGTCACTTGTTGCTTGGAGCGCTCCCTAAGTCAACCAGTTTAGCCAAATGTGATTTGAGCAATTAACCTGAGTAATTACAATGTCTGTGTTAATCACGTGCACTGGTTCCACTCCCCGTCTTATTACTCAGCTGTTCTCTGCTCCAACCGATGCATAAAACAGAGATACAACTTAGACGTATATGGGGAAAATTTGGGGAATACGTTTTCAGGAGAGAAAAAGACTTAAATTTGTATTATACAGAATATTGTAATAACTAAGAATTTACCCTCTAATATTTGTACACAAATAATAACTAAACACAATCCACTAATAGAAAAGAATAGGGGAATATTATTGGGGAAAGGGTTACCAAAAGATTACGATGGACTTATTCTTGGCGCACACTTCAGACTCCCAGAGAATTTCACCCTCATCTTTCTTCCCAACTTCGGTGGAGGTTTAGGCTTCTCCCTAACACCTGACCTCTCGAGCTGACCAAGACAACTCCACTTCAGCTAAAAGTAACTAATAAAAATGTAGCCTGATACAGGAAAGCCCTGTTTCAAAAGTGCTTTGAAGTGTCATCTGACACTGACCTAACTCTCGGAGACTTGTAAGAGTTATTTCAACATCCTCTAGTGTGTGAGGCTGATAATTGAAGTCTGGGAAATACTGCTTCGAACATCGAACTTTTTGCAGATCGAACACCACCTAGGATCCAATTAAGTCCAAACACAGAGATTCAAGTGTATTAGTAGTAGTAATAGCAATAGTAGCAGATCTCTAAATCCGTGCAGGTCATTCAGAAAAGAGGCCGGGAGCAGCAACTCAACCATGTGCCGGGGAAAATCAGCCTTGATAATACCAATTCACAGAAACATTACACAGCAGTTATCCCGTTGAACCAAACATCCTCCATGTCATCTATCCTGGTCACTCATCTTGTTCACCTGTCATCATCATCCTGGTCACTCATCTTGTTCACCTGTCATCATCATCCTGGTCACTCATCTTGTTCACCTGTCATCATCATCCTGGTCACTCATCTTGTTCACCTGTCATCATCATCCTGGTCACTCATCTTGTTCACCTGTCATCATCCTGGTCACTCATCTTGTTCACCTGTCATCATCCTGGTCACTCATCTTGTTCACCTGTCATCTATCCTGGTCACTCATCTTGTTCACCTGTCATCTATCCTGGTCACTCATCTTGTTCACCTGTCATCTATCCTGGTCACTCATCTTGTTCACCTGTCATCTATCCTGGTCACTCATCTTGTTCACCTGTCATCATCCTGGTCACTCATCTTGTTCACCTGTCATCATCCTGGTCACTCATCTTGTTCACCTGTCATCATCCTGGTCACTCATCTTGTTCACCTGTCATCATCCTGGTCACTCATCTTGTTCACCTGTCATCATCCTGGTCACCTGTCATCATCTTGTTCACCTGTCATCATCTTGTTCACCTGTCATCATCCTGGTCACCTGTCATCATCCTGGTCACCTGTCATCATCTTGGTCACCTGTCATCATCTTGGTCACCTGTCATCATCCTGGTCACCTGTCATCATCTTGTTCACCTGTCATCATCTTAGTTACTCATCTTGTTCACCTGTCATCATCCTGGTCACCTGTCATCATCTTGTTCACCTGTCATCATCTTGTTCACCTGTCATCATCTTGGTCACCTGTCATCATCTTGGTCACCTGTCATCATCTTGTTCACCTGTCATCATCTTGTTCACCTGTCATCATCTTGGTCACCTGTCATCATCTTGGTCACCTGTCATCATCCTGGTCACCTGTCATCATCTTGGTCACCTGTCATCATCTTGGTCACCTGTCATCATCCTGGTCACCTGTCATCATCTTGGTCACCTGTCATCATCCTGGTCACCTGTCATCATCTTGGTCACCTGTCATCATCTTGGTCACCTGTCATCATCCTGGTCACCTGTCATCATCCTGGTCACCTGTCATCATCTTGGTCACCTGTCATCATCTTGGTCACCTGTCATCATCTTGGTCACCTGTCATCATCTTGGTCACCTGTCATCATCTTGGTCACCTGTCATCATCTGGTCACCTGTCATCATCTTGGTCACCTGTCATCATCTTGGTCACCTGTCATCATCTTGGTCACCTGTCATCATCTTGGTCACCTGTCATCATCTTGGTCACCTGTCATCATCTTGGTCACCTGTCATCATCTTGGTCACCTGTCATCATCTTGGTCACCTGTCATCATCTTGGTCACCTGTCATCATCTTGGTCACCTGTCATCATCTTGGTCACCTGTCATCATCTTGGTCACCTGTCATCATCTTGGTCACCTGTCATCATCTTGGTCACCTGTCATCATCTTGGTCACCTGTCATCATCTTGGTCACCTGTCATCATCTTGTTCACCTGTCATCATCTTGGTCACCTGTCATCATCTTGTTCACCTGTCATCATCTTGTTCACCTGTCATCATCTTGGTCACCTGTCATCATCTTGGTCACCTGTCATCATCTTGGTCACCTGTCATCATCTTGGTCACCTGTCATCATCTTGGTCACCTGTCATCATCTTGGTCACCTGTCATCATCTTGGTCACCTGTCATCATCTTGGTCACCTGTCATCATCTTGGTCACCTGTCATCATCTTGGTCACCTGTCATCATCTTGGTCACCTGTCATCATCTTGGTCACCTGTCATCATCTTGGTCACCTGTCATCATCTTGGTCACCTGTCATCATCTTGGTCACCTGTCATCATCTTGGTCACCTGTCATCATCTTGGTCACCTGTCATCATCTTGGTCACCTGTCATCATCTTGGTCACCTGTCATCATCTTGGTCACCTGTCATCATCTTGGTCACCTGTCATCATCTTGGTCACCTAGCATCCTACAGTTTTGTTAACAAAATAAGCATTACTTGACGGCATTAATAAGCTTACATCGCTGTTTACATTGTTATATCTTGTGGAGAAACACAGGTTGCTGATATCTTTTTATTGTTACAATGTTTTATTCAGAGTTTAGAACTTCGCTCTACATACAGAGCGAAACGTTGACCCCCATAAAAGCTTGCTCTCTTTCCTTCGCTGCTTCGTCAGTACTTTATTTGGGGTCTTTTTAATACTTTTATTACTCCTTGTTAATCTGTTAATTATACATTAATGACATTTTTAATGCGCACACAGCGTGTAGAGCAATCATTTTTGGTGTGCCTGTGGGATAACACTGTCTTTCCCAGAAACAGCTGAGCTCTTGGACACTCACGTATGTCCGGAGATCATACCTACGCGTGTGCCACCTCCGCCTTATTCTCGCACCCAGGTATGTCCCATCCCCATCTTGTGAACAGTTTATATTGATGTGTGCTCTTGTATAGTTTGTTAGAGAGGTTTAAAACCTATCGACTGCATGAGGGTCATTTAAGGCTTCATTTCAACCACTTATTCCAGTAGTCGAGAATACTTGAATCCCCAGGGGATAAACGGTGTTTATACAGTTAAAGATGCGACACGACCAGTGTGGGGAAAAAAAATAGGGATTTCTCACATTATCAAGGAACTGTTCCTAGATAATGTGAGAAATCACGAAAGCGCTTGGTATTTCACTATTGTTTCACAGTGATTGTTTTCCATTAAGTGATGTCACCTGTTTACTGTGATGTGTTGCATGCAGTTAGATATATACACCTCATGGTGTATGCATGAGAATGTTTTAGTGTAGAGGGAAGGTTTATGTCATGCTCTGATAAACTCGCACGGGTTTAGCGCATATGTAAATAAATTAGAATGAGCGTTTCCTATTTTTCCACCATTTAGAATTGTATTCTTACAAGTCTATCCTAGATGATAATAATATACAGCTATTGAATGAGTAATGGTGAATGTTTTCTTTTTTTCGGGTGGTCCAGCTCTGATAAGAGGCGGCCTATGTGGTAATTATTTTTTTTTAGAAGATTCATGTGTGTCTGGTGTAGAAGGATACGTTGGTACATAGATAATTTATTTATACATAGAGAGGAGGGTTGCATGCTAATCTTTTAACAAATTATTCAACATTTAAATGTTAATTGATGAAATAAAAATGTTTTCGTTCAATGTTTTCCATAAACATCCGGGTTTTTTTTCTCTTTAAAACTGATCTGTTTGTGACTCGATAAAGCCCACTGCGTGGGCGAAACGTTGTCAATAAAGGATCACATTATACTGCTTATGTGTATATTTTTCCATTGTGTCGGTATTTTATACCATTTATTTCCATCCAAGGGAATTTGCCTTGAGCAAACCTCAAGTGCCACAGTTAATTTGTTCTAGACATAGGTTAGGATCCGTGATGCTTAGGCTATCTTCCCAGTTTATATCATTTAGGATTTGGTTTACTTGGTCCCACCTTATGTTTTTTTTATTGAAGTTGAAATTGGAGAAGGCTCCCTCGCGACTGATCACATTTTGTCGATCTGGGACCCCCCTCATGCATGTCTGGACCTCTATTGTGATCTGAGTATATCGTTTTTGATATGATGACATTTCGTATCAGATCATCATTTGTTAAGTAAAAGGACACAAATGCAACTAATGTGATGGACCAGGTGCTTTGGCTCCCTCAGTTCCCTGGTGATGGACCAGGTGCTTCGGCTCCCTCAGTTCCCTGGAGATGGACCAGGTGCTTCGGCTCCCTCAGTTCCCTGGTGATGGTCCAGGTGCTTCGGCTCCCTCAGTTCCCTGGTGATGGACCAGGTGCTTCGGCTCCCTCAGTTCCCTGGTGATGGACCAGGTGCTTCGGCTCCCTCAGTTCCCTGGTGATGGACCAGGTGCTTCGGCTCCCTCAGTTTCCTGGTGATGGACCAGGTGCTTTGGCTCCCTCAGTTTCCTGGTGATGGACCAGGTGCTTTGGCTCCCTCATTGCCCTGGTGAAGGACCAGGTGCTTCGGCTCATTCAGTGCCCTGGTGAAGGACCAGGTGCTTCAGTACCCTCTTTTACAGTGCCCTGATTATCAAAGCATATTCCTTGGATGGAGTAGGTGGGTTGGGCAGGAGTTTTTGTTTGTGGGATTGGTTTTGGGTTTGAGGGGGAACTGCCTAGTGTGGACCAGTTGGCTTGCTGCAGTGTTCCTTATTTCTGTGTTCTTATGAGTGAGAGGGGTTGGATTTGAATGGGACTTGCACAATGGTTGGGGGGGGGGGGTTGTCGTGGTTTGATCCTTGTTTGGCGATGGGGATGGGTTGGACAAATAGTTTGGTTGGTTGGTTGGTTTTGATATGGACCTGCCAAGTATGGGCCAGTAGGCCTGTTGCAGTGTTCCTCCTTTCTTATGTTCTTATGTTCTTATGATCATAACTGTTTTTCATGAAGCTCATTTTATTTCCATGGCAGAAACATACACGGTGAGGTGTATATTCCTCTGGGTGTGTATATCTGTATTTATACTGAGAGTTTACTTGAATCCATTGGACCGGTAAGCCAGCGGAAGGCCTCGGTCAGATGACCAAAAGCTCCAGCTGCGAGTCATCATATGACTAAAACCCGCGTCAGGAAACACTTGTCCTGCTTCCTGACAACCTTACCTAACCTAACCTTGAATATCTATTTTAGGGTTAAAAAGGTGAGATGCAGCCTTAATAACTCCCAGTAATAATGGTAAAATTACCGACCAAAATGGTGGGTAAATGGACACAGATGCAACTAATATGACATTTTATTGTAGCAACGTTTCGCTCTCCAGGAGCTTTATCAAGTTTTACAAAGCTCCTGGAGAGGGAAACGTTGCCACGATAAAATGTCACATTAGTTGCATGTGTGTGTATTTACCTGACTTAATAACCCTCGTGTAGTTAATAGACTTTAAACAGTGTGCTGATCCAAAAACTTCAACATTTCCACTAAGAGTCGTTGGACAGCGCTTTAAACCCACCTACCAAAGTTTATGTTCTCTTTACGCCTTTCAAATCTTGACACTGAAGAGGAGCTCTTCATTGAAGGAAATTAACCCATCTCTTTCCTTGCATCTAACCTAATTTTTATTTATTTTTATTTGAGGGGGTGGTTTTGGAGGCGTAAGATTATGGAGGACTGGAGCCCTCCTCCAAGCCTCCCTCTGGTGCCTCCACATGTACCTAGCAATAATAATAGACTTTGGTGTTGCAGGCAGCACTGGTAGAATCTCTGCAGGTGGCACCGCTGTCTGCTGTCGCTGCCCCTAGCTCTCCTGCCAGTGGTGGTGGCGGGGCAGGACTTGCTCTGTACAGGGACACAGGTAGTCCCCTTCACCTCCTCCATGATGAGAGCTTCGTGTAGGCGTGGCCATCCCCCGCCCTCACGCCCACCACCACGCCCACCAGTGTTTTATCCAGAGTGAAGTCGGATTGAAGCTCTGAGGGGGTGAGTATGGCTGCGCACGCTCTCCCAGTCCTTTATTATATTCAATGAAAAGAATTGATTAAACGCATTTGGCTCTTATGACGCCTGCGGAATGGAAGATAATTAGGCATGAGCCCAAAAAATGAAGTCTCCAATTCCTTCGATAAAGAACCCTTCAGCATCAAGTCAGCCCTTTGGAAGGTTCTGACAAGTTTCCATACACTCCTACTTCTGCCCATCTAGCACTGAAATTAAGCAGCTGTAATTAAATAACTTGTGGGTTCTATCCAGGTAAAATTAAAACTTGTATAAGAAAACTCCAGTTTTGTTGGAAGTATTAAAATGTATACAACGCAATATAGTGTTTCAATGACGTTAATTAAAAAGTGTAATTGGGGTAGCATGCAAGATTCTGTTGCCACAGCATTTATTTGATTTTTTTAGTGACTTGTTTATAGTCGCCTAAAATAAATTTAATCAATATCATTATTTCCTTGGGACCAGTTTTTACTCTTCCCCTATTTCCATTATGCCATTTGTCTGTATTAAAATAATTATTTTGTTTTTGTCTACACCCCAGTTTCTTTCTTTTACATTCTTATATTTAGACTCTTTTTCAGTCACTATATTTATAAACTATACAGCAGTCAGAAAGCCCATAGGATGTACAACATTTCTTGTGGATATACACTTTTATTCTCGACTTAAAGCTCCCTATATTTCGAAGAAATTCTCAATGTCAAAAGATAAAAGGCTATTGATCCCCTGTCAGCTATATTCCTTTCCTTTGTCCAGCCTTTACAGGTTCAAGCAATTACTTGAGCAGACATTGTCAGTAACTCTTGTCGCTTTTACTTTTATGAAAAGAAAAGAAAAGACTTGACTTGCTGACCACTTTGTAATGTTTGTTGGCGTGGCAGGGAGGTTGTGGTGCGCGGGAGGTGCACACCTGCGCCTGTACAGAAGAACGTTGGTAAAGAAGGCGAAGGTTTATTAGGGTCAGATGTCTGGCCTTCTGGTGTGTGGGGTGGGTGCCATCCCTGGCCCTCCCTCACCTGCCACACTCGTCTCATTCACACCGCCGCCTGTGTCGCACATGGTGAGTTGCCATCGTATTCATTCAAATACTATTTTATATGCAGTAAGATCACAGTAAACAGGTGATATCACAATGTACAAAACAAACACTGAAAAAAATAATGAAATTCCAAGCGCTTTCGTGATTTCTCACATTATCAAGTCCTTGATAGTGTGAAAAATCACGAAAGCGCTTGAAATTTCACTATTTTTTCACAATGGTTGTTTTGCAAAATTTTATATCTTTGTGGTACAAAATAATGTAGTTTACATGTAATAAAACATTGGTAGGCACTAAAGAAGCCCACTAGTATGCAATGCAAAGGTTATATTGCCCTTGAAGAATGATAGGTAATCTGGTTTAATAAAGGGAGAGCATCATGGGAGGCAGATCTGTGGCTTGGGACAAGATAATAAAGCAGGAGCAGCGGAGGGTACGGGAGTGCAGAGAAGACAAATATGAATGGGGAAGGAATACTGTCGAGCCGAAAACCATACGCTCTAAATTAAAGTTTTCAGCCTAAAGCTAACTACAGCCTAGCTACCTCTAAGTAAATTTAAATTATTTAGCTAGATAGTGATGGTGAGATGGGTGGAGGGAAGATTGTATGAAACGGATGATCAAGATATGGTTTCTATCTGTCATTAGTTCCTGGGATCACTGAACCTCCTAAATTGTTAAGAAAGATTAGAGAGCTAAGAGCTATATGTATATTGTGCATAAGTTTGTTCAGTTTACCTGTCATCCTATATATTAATTTGACAAAGAAAAGAGCAACAATCCTGCCAGTCAAAAACATTGAACAGGGTTCTGTTATACAATTATAAGAGGATCGTAATAAGAGATAATTCAAATATAATTAGACTTAGGTACTGCTGAGAAATAAATATGAAGAATATGTGCCAGATAGGTTTGCATTGGGATCCAGTGTAATTATGACCTCGTAAAAGAAAGGATGACTTCTAAAGCTTAGCTGTAAGTGGCCAGAAATAAGGTGTTAATACACAAATAACCCGCACAGGACAGAGGAGCATACAACGACATTTTGGTCCGACTTGGACCATTTACAACGTGAGTTATTTATGTATTGTTCCAGTCACTTTGTGTGTTTTTGTTCTTTAAGGTGATGTAGTTCTTCGTTTTAATAATAATAATAATAATAATGTTCTTTAAGGTGTTAATTCATACTACTATCTTTCAGATGTTTCCAGCAAGCTGGCCAAGCTAAAGCAATTGCATACACAACCAGTGATGGCGGCGAGATGACCACAGGTAGTAGCCAGTGTAAAAAACACGAGTAATTTCTGTAGTCAGGATAGACGAATGAGTATTGTACATGAGGCAGTGGTCAGGATATTGTGTAGGCCTATAACTGATGCTTAAAATTGTGTTGCTGGTAAATTACAAGGAATTAATAAAAGTATTTTGGCAGGCATATGCAAAAAGGTTAAAAGGTATGATATAGAACTGTATAGCTATGTATTGACAAGGTTATTTAATGTTAGTTTTGTATAATTGATGCCCAAATGTATAGTTCATGTCATACAAGGTCACTAAAAACAAGGATGCAGATTCGTCCGTTGGTCAGGAAAAACGTGTCATTTCCAATGACATGTTGAAAGATTTCATAACCAACTTGTATTTACCTTCTCCATCAATATATAGCAACCAACTCCAGGCATCGCCCTCATAATGGTACCATTAAGTAAATAAAAGCTGAACAAATAGTTCTCAAGATACAGATGAGGTTACCTGCTGGAGTGTTTCTGGTGAGCAGATACAAGTAAGGTCAATGCTGGAGGGAATCTAGTGAGCAAGTATGAGCGAGGTTATCTCCTGGAGAATATCTAGTGAGAAGATACAAGTAAGGTCACTGCTGGAGGGAATCTAGTGAGCAAGGTCAGTATGCTGGACGTGTGCTTCCGACGCAGCTGTGATATGGGTACCGTCCATGCTAGTTGTCTACATCATATAGCAGGAAACTTTGCATTTCCTGCCACATTAATTCTAGCCACTACGTACATCAATAACTTTTTTTTCAGTGCTGTAGATTACCTCAGTGAAACTGTAGAGGAGGCAGCTGCAATGTAATTAACCCATAATGGTGAAATGTATTAAATTACCAAAGTGTGTAACTGGCAGTGTAATTAACTGGAAGTAAACTAATTTACCTTTGTTCTCCAACAGTATATAACCTTCAAAATTAATCTTTTAATGAAGGTGTTTTTTGACTATGTAAGCAGTTTTCATAGTAAATTCACTATGTGAATGATGAATGATTGCTAAAAAAGTTAACTATTTGGCTAAATTTCTGGTGGCATTATCTTGTTAGTATTTGTCACCAAGTGCCTGGTCAGTGTTGTATGATTAGTATGAACAGGTCTATAAAGGTGAAAACATAAAAACAACAATAGAGGCAGTCTAGCTACATATGACTGTAATTTGTGTGTACATACATACACAGTACACACAATACATATGCATACTGTAATTATATTCAAGGGGAAGTGCTAAACCCCTAGGGGAGGTATACAGTATAGTACAAAAAAAATTATTTAGAACTTGCAATTTTGTCTCTTTAATCTTCAATTAATTTGCCAAACATTGAGTGAATTCATGGTTGCAGTAATGATGCAGAAACCAGTCTGAGCATAAAGAAACTAATACATACTATATGTATTGATGTTAAATACAAATCACTAAATTTAGGCTGACCTAAGATAGGTTTGATAGGATTATGCTAAATTATATTACAATTCTGTCAGAGGAAATGTCTTGGTGCTGAAGGGCTCTTCATCCATGGAATTGGACGTGCTCTCACTTTTCTCGGATCAAACCTGATTATTTTCTATTCCAAGTGCTGTATGACCTATGAGTTTAGCATCTTCCTCTGAATATAATTCCCTATGTTAATTTTAGTAAATTTCAGTGAGGTAGTTAAGGTTGAGGTGCAAAATTATTTTTATACCTTGTTAATTACCAAAAATATATCTATCAATGTACAGGATAATTTTCTTCAAATATTATTATTGGGCAGTTCAGCTTTGTTTCAGTCTGCCTTAAAAGCAATGCTTGTGTACACAAAATTATAAATATAGTGTGTGTATATACAGATATTTATTTTTATTTATTAATTTATTTTGCTTAAATGTTACAGCTGGTTCTTTGTATCACTGAAGTTGTTTTTGAATACAAAATAAACCCAAAGATAGATAGATGCCATTTCTTTTCTGCCTTTCGGCTTGGTGAAACAACTCCAAGAACGTATGTAATGTCTATCTGCTGCTCACTAACACAATACTGCATGCAGAAAGAAGACTGGTGATGGAGTATAGACTGGGAGGACAGAGGCTGAAAATTTTTAGCAGGGAAAAAATCATAAGGTAAGCAAAGTTCCAAGCAAAGTCAAAAGTGCATAATAAGAGAAAAATATCAACAGCATATGCACCTCCAGCAAACTTGAACACCTTTTAGGAATTTCAACATATTATTATTCAGGACTCTATACATGACATAACAGTGCTGTACAACCCTTTCAGGTTTAGCATTTGATTATACTATATTATTATACATGACACAAAATAGGTCAACCTACCATTGCCTATCTGGCACCTGCTTGTAGCTTACTCCAGATCAAGGATATAAAAGAAACTAGATAAAGTCTAAAGACATGTAACAAGACTAGTTCTAGAGCCAAGACAACTGGCCTATGAGAAGAGGCCAGAAGAACTGGTTCTGATCTTTAAGAGGAAAGAAGAACCAAGGGAGACGATAAAAATGTACAGGGTAGTACTTGGGAGACATAATAGGGCATATCAAAGAGGCAAGGATCAGGAACTCAAGACACAGCTGGAAAATTAATTTTCAATATTGCTTAGTTTCTTTGCATGTAATTTGTTTTTATGCTGATTAAGACTATGTAGTGAGAAAGTTTAAAATAAGATTTTATTGGCATGTATATGATGCCCTCTTTGCCCTAGGATTTCATCTATGTGGAAGCCCTTGTAGAAGCACAGCATTCATTAAAATATTCTTATAAGTATCTTAAACATATTGAAATTTATATATGGTATATACAGGATTTATTCTACATTTGTGGGAGGTAATGGTTGAAACAAATAATTCCATGGTCTTAGTATTTTAGCAATTTTTTCATTATAATCACAGTTGAGTAACAGTGTTAGCAAAGCATTCAGTTTTCAGATCCAGTCTGTCAAATGCCTGGATATGTAATGTTTCACCGACATTAACTCTATCTTCTACCTGGCTGTACTAGACTACATACTGATCACTACTAGTACAGTCTTGAAGTCCTGTAGCAAAGTGCAGTGAAAGTCATCCAGTTCATCCTTGAAGATGAAAAAGACTACTTCCTTTCCCCAGTGTATTAACTAAAACAATCTACTCTAGCTTTAATAAAAATATACTAGAAACCCGCCAACAGTGACCACAAACTACTCGTACCATGATGCCAGGATCAAACTTTTTATAGGCTTCCTCCTAGCCTAGAGCATTTGTTGCAGATTATCTTCAGGAAGAATGCCATTCCAGCTGCAATACCACTCCGATTCTTCCTCCATTTCATTCTTAATTGCAGACATAGAGCACTTGTGCATCTATAAACCAAGTTTATAGATGCACAAGTCCAACACTGACATCACAGTAATAACTTACAAAACCATGAAGGACATCGCTTGCCGCAACCTATACAGAACTTCCAATACTACAGCCTGTTTCTACACTATACCCTGCATAAGGTTTAATCAGTACGTATTAGGGTGAGACTGTATGCAGCTTTGATGTCAAATAACAGGAACACAGGTTCCATTATACAATACATGCATCATACAGACAAATTTGCCCATCTCATTGTGTGACAAGGTCAGAATCTTAACAGAATATACTAGGGTTAAAAAGAAATGCCCGGAGGTAGTCATCAGGGTACAAAATATCTGCAAATATAATCAAAGCATTTTGATGTTTGCACACACCTATTTGGTAACTGTTCCAGCACAAGGAAATACCATTCACATGACCTGACCAACTGCCTTGAAATTCACTACTTACTGAATGTCATAACCCCTCTCCACCTCGCTGGATCATACCCAGTTAATATGCAGTCAGAGCTAAGCACTTCTCTTATCTCAAATAGGATGACAGCAATGTTAGGTAAAGGGACACAAGTGCAACTATTATGACATTTTATTGTGGCAATGTTTCAACTCTCCAGGAGTTTGGTCAAGCCGTTACAAACAATACATAGACACAGGGTATATATAGGCTTAGAGTTGGGTATAAGGCACAATATATTAATTGTAATAGCTGTAATACTAGTAATACTGTAATACTGACTTAACTCGGTGGACCTGACTTAACTCAGTGAAGACGTGTCTTGTGTGCTCTCTGTCAATCTGAAGAAGATGTCCTCTCTTGAGCTACTCTACCAGCAGCTGAAGGAAGAACTGAGGGTAGCTAAGCTTGAGATACAGCGACTGACTGAGGAAAACAAGAGGATTCGTAGTAATCCTCCTGTTGAGAATCCTCAAGCCAGGAAAGGAACCTGGACAGTGGCTAAAACGCATGGGACAAAGTTAAGGCTCAAGAGGACGGGTGGAGAGGTAGAAACAACGAAGACCCAGGAGAATGTTGTGGAAACATCGAACCCATTCTCCGTGCTACCCGATGAATGTGAGTCGACTTCTGGGAGCGTCACGACGAAAGACACAAAGGAAGGTAAAAACATTGTTGTTGTTGGGGACAGTCAGGTTAGGTACATGGATAGGGCTTTCTGTTTGATTGATAGGAGTAGGAGACAGAGGGTTTGCTTTCCTGGGGCTGGGATGGAGGATATTGTTAGCCGTCTGGACGATATCATGAGAGGTAATGGGAGCAATCCTATTATCTGTCTCAGTGCTGGAGGCAACGATGTTGGCAGACGTAGGAGTGAGGACCTGACTAGCAGGTTTAGGTCAGCAATAGACATAATTAGGAAGAAGGTGGGAACCCTGTCATATGTGGTATTTTGCCAAGGAGAGGAGTTGGAAATGAATGGCTGTCCAGGGCAATTGGTGTTAATTGCTGGCTGGACAAATACTGTAAGGAAAATTCAGTAACATTCATTGACAACTGGGACCTCTTCTATGGCAGAAATGACATGTATGCCAGGATGGGGTTCACTTATCCAGGTCTGGGGTGGGGGCACTGGCA
>WNWK01003181.1:0-17500 GCA_009830355.1 Cherax destructor
AGTTCATTAGGCTGTTTCAAATTTTTCAGTTCTTCTTCTAATCTCTGTATCTTAGCCTCTGCTGTTGTGACTTGCTTCTCCCACTTCCTGCTTTCTGCAGCTATCCTCTCCTCCATTATCTTGCTTTCTGCAGCTATCCTCTCCTCCATTATCTTGCTTTCTGCAGCTATCCTCTCCTCCATTTTCATGCTAAGCTCCTCTAGCTTCCTTACCCACTCATGTTCCCTTTTCATGAGCTCTGCTGCCCAATCTTCCTTTGCAGACTCATCCTCCAGTCCCCTGGTTTTCCGTCCTGCTCTCTGGGACCCCATTTTTTATTTTTATTTTTAAGATGCCACAGAGTGAAAAACTATGTATTTCTGTGTGGTTGTTTTGTGGTGTGATTGCCTGAGTGTTTGTGTGGGGGTGGAGGGAGGAGAGGAGAAACTGAAGACAGTGGGGAAATGGAAGAGAGGTGGGGAGGGGAAAGAGGGGGATTATGGGAGAGAGTGAAGGAGGGAGAAGCAGAGGTGGAGAGAGAATGGGAGAGGGAGAGGGGGAGGAGGTTTTTGAGAGAGGGGGTTCAGGGAAGGGATTGGGGGAGAGGTGGGTGGAGGGAGCAGGGGGAAATAGTGTGTGTGGGCCTGTGTGTGTATGTGTATGTGTGTGTGTGTGTGTTAGTTTTGTGTGTGTGTGCACTTTAGTTTTGTGTGTGTTAGTTTTGTGTGTGTGTGTGTTAGTTTTGTGTGTGTGTGTGTGTTAGTTTTTTTTTTTTGTGTGTGTGTGTTAGTTTTGTGTGTGTATGTATGTGTGTGTGTGTGTATGTTTGTGTGTGTATGTATGTGTGAATAGTAGTGGTGAAATTGTGTTATGGTGTATGAGTGTGTATGTGGAGTTTGCGAGTGACACGTTGTCTGCAGTGCTTCTCTACCTGGCCTGCCCTGACACACCTGACCTACCAGTTAATGTGTGTGTGTGTGTGTGTGTGGAACTATATGTGTGTGGATTTATTGTGTGAAAAGTAGTGGTGAAATTGTGTTATGTGTATGAGTGGTATGTGAGGTCTGCGAGTAACACGTAGTCTACAGTGCTCCTCTACCTGGCCTGACCTGACACACCTGATCTACCAGTTAATGTATTCTATGATTCACCTGTCTGCTCGCCCTTTTCTACTAGAAATTACCAATTGCTATTTGTTACTGAGTACTTGATATCCTATTCCTTATCTTACTATGAGAGTTGACCGTTCACAATCAGCTTAGCGGTTAGGTAATTGGAACTTACTCCCGACACCCCGAAAACCACGCATAGGTGAATACTTGCGATGCGATGCAGCTGTCCAGCGTGTAGTATCCTGTAGATTGTCCAACTCGATGTGATGTTCTGGCGTATATCCACTTTCGTTTCTTTTCGATATATAATATAACCTATTCACTGAATTTCTTTCGCTTGTCACATATTAATTTCACTTTATTATCTAGGGTGACACACGTGGCAACGTCGCCTGGAGCACACTAGGCCCACTGATCCCACCTCCAAATATTTATTTCTAGATCACTTATAAAATTATGGCTCTCCCCACACTTATGTGGCTCAGGGCAACTCGTAAATCACTTCAAGGGTTGTTCACTACCCTGACACACTTGATAACCCCTGCAGTACCCTGGTGTAGCCCTCAAAAACACTTATTTGCACAGAAACCTACAAGATGCGACTGACCCGCACGGCGTCCCTACTGTGTGTGTGTGTGTGTGTGTGTGTGTGTGTGAAAAATTATACCACTGAAAATAGGAAATATAACATGAACTCTTTAGTGTGCTTACACATATCTTGAGAGGAATAGAAAAAAGAGGCAAGAGAAGCACATTTTTACATGTTAAACCCTTAGGTGACACCTCACTCAGAGAAGGTGACACCACCTCACACAAACAGGTCCTTCACAAGTATAACTCACACATACATTTGTCCATCAAGTTAAATTATTCGCCTCACAAAGACACGCTCTATATTTTTGTGAAAAATACTTTCACCCTTTAGATTCTGAACTTTAGTAAACGACGAAGTAACGTCAAAACTAATGAGTTTGAACTTATTAGACATATTAAAATCTAGAAATTTATCAATGAGATCAACATTATTTTTACCATGAAAAGAAGACACGGTCCCCACAATTGGGGTTCATATTTTCCACTGACCATTTAAATAATCTATAGGTTGCAGAACCTACAGAACTTATGATTGGCCTTACAAGAATGCCACCTTTAGGTTTTAATCAGCCCTTATAAATAAGAAAAAAACCGCTTGATTACATTATCATTCCATTTCAGAATCTCTTTCAGTTTACTGTTAAAGAACGACAAAAAATTTCATGTTTCAAAAGCTGATAAATCTGATTAATTGTCATTTTGAACAAAAATGACTATAATGGTAAAATGGAAGGTTTACTAAGAGACTCGGATACTTGTTTACTGTTGAACAAGAACCCTCACGAACAGGTTAATTGTTCTTTCAATAGTAAATTGAAAGACATTCTGAAATGTAATGATAATAAAACAATTTTCTTCCAGAAATGCATCTCTTCCTTATTGATATCAAAACCGTTAGTTAATGGTTCACATAATTCCCTTTTCCACTCTTTGTAACACCTTGAAAAATGTTCATCTGGGCCTCGGTATATATTTTGTTATATATATATATATATATATATATATATATATATATATATTGGCTGTTTGGAGTGACATCTAAGCTGTCATATCTGGGCACCTCTGCAAAGATAGTGATTATGTGTGAATGATGGTGAAAGTGTTTTCTTCCTTTTTTGGGGTCACCCTGCTTTGGTGGGAGACGGTCGACGTACATGGGCATGTGAGTGGTGGGTAGGAATGAAAGTGGTACGAGGGAATGTGAGTGGTACGTTGGCATATCAGTGGTACGTGAGCATGTGAGTGGTATGTGGGTATATCAGTGGTACGTAGGCATATCAGTGGTACGTGGGCTTGTGAGTGGTACTTGGGCAAATCAGTGGTACATGGGCATGTCAGTGGTACGTGGGAATGCGAGTAATGAGTATTTTATTACATTGAACACTGAATAAGCCCCAACACTATGTAAATTTTAAAACATGTTTATACCTAGTTTTCTTACTGAAGATATTTACATAGGTATATTAGACAGTTACATAGGTATATTAGACAGTTACATATGTATTTGACAGTTGTTTGGGTATATTAGAACAGTTGCATGGGTATATTTGACAGTTGTATGGATATATTAGACAGTTGCATGGGTATATTACACAGTTGTGTGGGTATATTCGACAGTTGCATGGGTATATCATACAGTTGCATGGGCATATTTGACAGTTGCATGGGCATATTAGACAGTTGTATTGGTATATTAGACAGCCTCATGGGTGTCTTTGACATTTGCATTGGTATATTTGAGAGATGTAGGCGTATATTAGAACAGTTGCATGGGTATATTTGACAGTTGCATTTGGTATATTTGACATATGTACTGGTACATTAGAACAGTTGCATATTTGACAGTTGTAATGGGTATATTAGACTAGTATATACTGAGAGGCATCTCCACTATTTACAAGAGTTAGATATACTTCAACTTCGATTATACTCGTGCAACAGCTGTGTTACACATACGCATTTAACGCATACGCATTTTTTTAAATAGATGAATACTAATTCATAAACACACACACACACACACACACACATACACACACACAAGCACATACTCATACACATATTATTAATTTTTACATTAAAATAAATGAAAAATATATATCTATAAACGTATAAGAGAAAATTTTAGAAAGGACTTAATTTTAAATGAGTTCTTGCTAATTGACCAGTTTTATCTATTCGGCACGACACACACAGACACAGACACACAGACACACACACACACACACACACACACACACACACACGCTCATACTCACACACACACATACACAACCCCCCAAACACACACACACACACACACGGGCCAGGAGCTGAGTCTCGACCCCTGCAACCACAATTAGGTGATTACATAACCACACTTTTCCCCCCTCACACACCCAACCACACCCCCCACCACAAACACACAAATTCACACACAGGTGGTTTACCTTGGATATTCTGTATAGTACTCACACCATTGTATCCCATCTCTGAGGTAAAAATCAGTATAATGTCGATTATATGCTAGATACAAAAGAAACAGATCAATATGTCATCCTGACCCGATGGGTGTGGCAAGGAAAGAGAGACCAGAGGTCACAACGTACAAAGTTGGCAGAGTTGAGAAATGACAAACCTATGAAAAGTCCGCGAATAACCCAGAGGTCAAAGGGCATGGTTGAGGAAGTGAGTTGAGTTATCCAAGTGTATTGTAGCTATCAGCAGGGACGATACAATTAAAGCCACACAAAGACGGCCAACAGCAAAAAAATAAGAGAAGCAAAAATTGTTGAGGAGATTCTCTGTTATTGTGGTGAGGGGAAATTAATGTTGGCCCTGCCAGCGCCCTAGTATCACGAGGTCAGATTTCTAGCAAGGGGTGAGAATAAACATAGAAGACTTATAAGAAGAAGCGATCAGCAAGGAATTATATTGAAGAAAAGACAAGCTGATAACAGGTTTTTGTTGTGATATATATGGTAAGCAGCCAGTGAATTGTTGGCAGATTCATATAATGCAGAACTAAAGTATGCATAGAAAGCATGTGGAAAATAATGGAAAGTTCAAAGAGAATGAATGAAACTTCCGGTTATTAACCCATGAGGGTTATGAACCAAGGAAATTATATTGCTTTAGTTCTATTAGGGTCCTTTAGTTTTTTCCCCAGGACACGACCTATATAAGTAGGTTATCACCCACGTACATATTTTCTGTAATAATATTGGTAGAATTACCGACAATATGTTAAGTAAAAGGACACAAATGCAACTAATGTGACATTTTATTGTGGCAACGTTTCGCTCTCCAGGAGCTTTTTCAAGCCGTTACCGGCCGTTAGCCGTTACCGTTGCCGGTAACGGCTTGAAAAAGCTCCTGGAGAGCGAAACGTTGCCACAATAAATGTCACATTAGTTGCATTTGTGTCCTTTTATTTACATATTTTCTGCTAGATGAATAAGGGTAGCATGAGTAATTACACTGCTCCGTACATCTCGACTCACCCAAGATTAAACTTGAGTCCTTCGAGTATTGAGCTTCAGGTTTAGAATACGCAAGTAAAGTGGAGAATAAGCTGAAAAATAAGACAAAACACTTGGTTGGCTGAGAGGGTGGGAGATGAAGCCATGGAAACCTCTTCACAAGACCCAAGAAAGTGAGCATTATAGAATGTGACATCACAGAAGTTCTAATTACAGCCAAATCTTTCTGGATAGGCAGATTAGAGGAAAAATTAATTTCTTAAAATTCATGGTCTCCAGGAAGTGGGGGGGGGGAATCAGAACGGGAAAGGTTATTCAATAAACGCAGGCAAATAAGAGGATTATTCTTATATCATCAAGAAGTATACAAATTTTCCCCAGGTCTGGCTGTTTCTGGTGACAACGATGATAAAAGACAGAATGCTACGAAAAACAGTACAGAAGAGGCCTGGTCACAGACTGGGCCGCGGGGGGGGGATGACCCCGAAACCCTCTCCAGGTATACTCTAGGTAAGAACTAAGACAAGATAAAGTCACCCAGCTCAGGCTGCACATTTCAACACATTGTACGAACCCCCATACTGCGTGATGGGGTTCGTAGAGTAGAAACACACTGTTCATATATCTATTATTTTAGCAATAAAAAAGACGGTAAGGAGAGAGGAAACTCATACCTCCGTACCATCTCCATAACCCATCCCTTCCCCTGTCAATAGTGCGATGAATTTAAAACAACAATTACTTCCCTTTCCCCGTCTTTTCTCTACTCACTCAGCACAAGAAACAATAGTGCTAAGCAACTCTTACTATCCTCTCTCCCTTCCCTCAAGCCCCTCTTCCCACCCTACTCACTTTTCACCATCGGAGTAACAGCCACTAACACTGCTTAGATTAACACCCTTTTTCTTCTTCACACCTACTCTATTTTACTTCTGTTCACGCCTCGCTCATCCCTCATGCTCCCTCCCATCCATCCTTTTTCCTTTGACTCTTTCCCTCTTTCCGTAGCACACGTCACCTTTCTTAGTCACAGTGTCCACCTTCCTACCTTTCTCCCACTGCCCCTAATCATTTTATTCCTTAACACTTCTCTCGCTATACCACCTACCCATACTTTTCCTTTCATGCCACCTACCTTTCTCCTTATTGCACTCTCCTGCTCCACCTCCTTCCAACAACGTTCCTCGTTTTCAAACCTTAATTTACAACCCCATCTTCCCCTTCCCAAAACCGAGAAGCCTTAGCACTGAAGCAGCGTATGAACCTCCTGACTCAGGACCCAGCAACCTATGTTGAGGCATTTGTGATGAAGAGGTTTTTCTTTCATCAAAATCAGTTTTACCTCGCATCTTATAACTTGGAAAGAATTATGGATGTTGTTTCGACTACAGTTAATGGACTTTGCAAAGTTTTCATTAATGACAGCGAATTAGTTAAGACTTCAGTATTTTTATTGATAGTTTCAGGTTGGTTAAAAAATACCTTTGAATTGTAATGTTGTAAGTAAATTCATAATTAATGTTATCAACTTTTATGCAAAGAACACTGAATAGCCAAATCTTTCTAGTTTTGCGAAAATCGTGCAACTCAATTTCCCTCGCCACCATCCACACCCACTACAAAGAATTAGCACTAAAGCCCTTAGTAGTTTAAATGTGTATGTAGGACCAACCCTGTATGGCCAAATTTTGGTTTCTGGTCCAGTAGACTTTCATAGGCGTCGTGGAGACACCTGCAGAGCGACTCACATCTGAGGAACATGCTAGTCATAAAAGAACTGTCTGTATGACCAGCTTTCACAAGGTCTCCCTCTAAATTTTCACATTCACTCCCAGAGTTACTAGCCCCAGAGTGACTAGTACAAGAGTAACTAGCCCCAGTCACTAGGCCAAGAGTGACTAGCCCCAGAGTGACTAGCCCCAGAGTGACTAGCCCCAGAATGACTAGCCCCAGAGTCACTAGTCCAAGAGTAACTAGCCCCAGAGTAACTAGCCCCAGTGACTAGCCCTGAAAACAGTGCACCCTAGGCATATCCATAACACTTATTTAAAAAAAAGAATTTATCAAAAACTCATAAAAATTTAAGAGATAGACATATTTAGAAAACTTTACAAAAACAAAAATTTACGGGTTGATAAAGCTCCTGGAGAGCGAAACGTTGCCACAATAAAATGTCACATTAGTTGCACTTGTGTCCTTTTACCTAACAAAAATTTACGGGCTGTAGGAGGGCGGGAGAGTTGGAATTTGGCCAGATCTTGTTTTTTTATAAAGGACCCCGGGGAGATCCCAATTGTCAGAGGTGTGAACCTGTTACTTCATATCAGGAGGGTTATGGTCATGGCAGACAATAAATTATGAGGTCTGAATGGGTCCTGTTGACCTACCTCTGGCTTGCTGAGATATATATCCTACCAAACAAAATTAGGTAAAGGGCCACTCAGGAGACCTGGGTGATGGTGGAAAGGTGGAGGTAGATGATGGTGTGTTGAGGGTGGCAAGTAAATGAATGGGTGTCAGTGAGAAAGGGTGCAAACTTCCATCCACGATACTGGCTAATCTGCAACTCTCTTGAACTTCTTAAGTCCCTAAATTTTTATGTTCTTTTAAAGCATCTTAAATATAATACCTGTCTCTTAAAATTATTTCCACCTGCTATCAAATAATGTAAGTTAAATTATAAACTCCCATACAAAAAAGTATGCTATTAATTTGCCTGGGCAAGTTGCTCTGGGTAGGAAGTTGTTCAGGGAACGCCCACGAAAATGTACGAGTAGACCCCCCAAAAAGCTAGCTGTACAGACAATGTGTATAGCCGACGTGTTTTCCAAGAGCACGCCACCTATGAAAGTCAACGAGGCGTCAAAAAAAAAAATGGCCATACAGGGTTGGGCGTACACACACTGCTGCTGCCCTCCAGCCCCAACTATACCATGCTACAACTCCCAACCCACCATCCGGACATGACCCTCGTAATACCCACCACTATACACTGCTCTCCCACATATATTTCCCTACCCAACCCATCCCTCAGTTAGTGTTTACTTTAGCCAATAATTTATAGCTTACAGTTTTTAATAATTAGTGGATTTTGCAATAAACATCGTTTTGTAAGAATTTTTTTTTTAAATTTTAATATTTATTTAAACCGATCACTATTTTAATAAGTAAATTCTACAATATTAAATGGAGGGTTCAATAGAGACAATTATATTTTTGGCATACGGGTGAAAAAAAAAAAATTCTTCGTAACCCAAAAAATGAAACATACACATTCTAACCCCTTCAGGTATTTAACACAAAATTTAGGTTAGGATACTTTACACAGGGTTTGGTTGGGTTCTTCTTGAGTGACATTGCCAAAATATTATTTTTTTACATAGGCACTGAAAATAATATCTCCATTGCACAACCAACTCATTGTTGGGTAATTTACATAATAGCCCATATTTTCCTAGCATCTGAAGAAAATATTAGCCCAACCTTCTCCCCCTAACCTCCATCCATGAACTCTCCTTCCTACATCCCTACCACCCATATTTCTTCTTCCCTTCTCACCTTGATCCTAACTAGCATTTTTTTCTTATGCCCAACGCATCCAGTACCTGGAAAACATTACAAACATTCTCCACGGTCAGAAGAACCATAGTAGTACTGACTGTCTTTCACAAAGCAGACGAAGACAAGACAAGGCTCATGAGAGCCATCATAGCGTAAGTGGTGAAGTTAAAGGCTCATGAGAGCCATCATAGCGTAAGTGGTGAAGCGAGCCAACAGAGTCAAAACCAGTATCATGCAGATTTACAACAATAAAATAAACTGAGATAACTCGAAACATAGAATTACACACATGAAGTGTTAAACTGATGGAAGTGATGCTTAAAATTTTCACGTGACAAGACGTAAGAGAGATAACAAGAGAGTAAAATAGGAAAGAACTGACGAGACTGAACTTGATCTTTATCTTGCATCAAATATAAGAGAAATAACATATGAAGCCTTGCTGGGTGCCAGCATACATGTGACAGTGAGCGTTGAAAACCAGGTGGAAATAAGAATGGAAAAGAGAACAAGAGGAACAATGAGAAAAACAGCAGACTTCAGAAGAGGGAATTGCGTAGGTGAGCAAGGAATAACTATCTAGTTAATATAAGGAACGGAAATAATATAGACAAACAAAACATTATGGGAAATAATATATTTTGAAGACCATATATACTGGCTAGGAAGAATAAAAAATGCTAGATAATGCATTCGAAATGAACAAGGTACTTACATAAAGTTGAAAGATATAGACGTATATTCAGAGTGCATGAAAACTGTGCATAGCTAACACGTAAAAAAGTGTGTGGTGGTGAAGAAACAATTTTAAAATATCGAAATTTTTTACAGATATAAAGTATTAAAAAAATAGTCATAAGTAACCCAGGGTTTAAATAGAGAAATCAGTAATATTTTTAGCTTTGTGAAATAAAGAAATATTTTCTGATAGAGAAAATGAAGGAAATTTTGATTGAAATTAGATGTAAACGGACACGTGGCCTGCAGGAGACACGTAGGATAATGTGATATAAAAATAAAAAATACTTTTCAGGGTGACGGTCACAAATATCGTGAACAGATAACAATTGATGAAAAATGCAAAAAGAATGTGGGAAAATGAAGAGCGTAAAATGATAAGCAATGAACTTCATTATAAAAGGAAGAATTAGAAGCCAAAGCATTGTATTAAAATAAAAAAAAAAAGAGTAGTTTAATTTATCTGTTTAAAATGTAACCAGAGTGGAAAAACCTTCAAATTGGTACCTAAAAAAAATCGAAAAAGTAGTCTATGTCAGGTGCATAAATAACAGCTGACCGAGAAAACTGTATATTGAAATCAAACATGTTAATATGAATTTACAATTACAGAAGGGGGTGCCAAAAAAGTAATACACTAAAGATTGCTGTAAACAGACAAACTGAATTGGAAGGAATCTAATAGATGACATTGTTCTGGGAAAAAATGAAGGTTTTGAAAGTATAAACAACTATGGAGAATTAACAATATTAGTGAAGCAGTCGTAAATGGCAGCAACTGTAGCTATTGTTGTTGTTACTGCCGCCGATGTTGTTGCTGACTAGAGGTAGTGGTGCTACTGATGGTCATGTTGAATGTGTTGCTGTTGCTGATGCCGCCGATGTTGCTGCTGCTGTTCCTGATGTTGACTGGCGGCGATGATGCTACTGGTCATGCTGAGTGTGTTGCTGATGCTGGCTGTGGTTGTGATGCTACTGTTTTCGTCTATGCTGGTGGTGGTGCTGGTGGTGGTGGTGATGGTGCTGGTGCTGGTGGTAATGGTGCTGGTGGTGGTGGTGGTGGTGCTGGTGGTAATGGTGCTGGTGGTGGTGGTGGTGGTGATGGTGCTGGTGGTGGTGGTGATGGTGCTCGCAATGCTTTTGATGATACTGTTGCTGTTGACTGTGGTGGTAGTTATGGTGCTGCTGTCTTTCGTGGTGGTGGCGCTGTTGCTGTCTGGTGGCAGTGCTGTCTGTGTTAGTCGTAGTTATGACTATCTCGCTCCTCCTGCTGTTGATTACCCTCCACTTCCCCTCCTCCCTTTACCCCTTTCCTTCCCTCCTCTCCCACTCCCTCCTCTTGTTTTCCTTCTGCTCCTCTTCTTTCTCCTCCCACTCATCTCCTACCTCTTCATCTTCCTCCTCCCCTTCCTTCCTCCCTCCCTCCCTGCTCCTCCGCCATCTTTCCTCCTTGTTTTATCCAGGACACGAGAAGTGCATTTAGCTCTGCGTCACCGTTTACCGCACTCCTCCCTCGCCCACTCTTATCATCCTCTTTTACTCTCGAAATTCTATCCTTAAAAATGCCAGCAATATCCTCCTGTGGTGCATCAAGCGCCCAGAGAAGAGGAAACAAAAAGAGAGAGGGTTGCAGCATGAGTTACAGTCAACACGGCTTGCCACAGCACTCTCTTGGTCACGGATTGTGCTATCGTGGTCACGGATTGTGCTAGCGTGGTCACGGATTGTGCTGGCGTGGTCACGGATTGTGCTGGCGTGGTCTCGTATTGTGCTATCGTGGTCTCGTATCGTGCTGGCGTGGTCTCGTATTGTACTATCGTGGTCTCGTATTGTGCTTTCGTAGTCACGTATTGTGCTATCTTGTTGTCACGTATTGTGCCCCCCTTGGTCGCGTATTGTGCTATCGTGGTCATGTTTGTACTCTGGTCACGACTTGCACTCACTGCGTCACGAATTGTACTCACTGCGTCACGAATTGTACTCTCCTGATTATAACCACAACATCAATACTAACAATACCAACAACAACAACTACAACAACAACAACCATGTACTGTGCTCTCTTGGTCATGTATTGTGCTCTATTGGTCATGTATTGTACTTTATTGGTCATGTATTGTACTCTCTTGGTCATGTATTGTGCTCTGTTGGTCATGTATTGTACTTTATTGGTCATGTACTCTCTTGGTCATTTATTGTGCTCTATTGGTCATGTATTGTACTCTCTTGCTCTCATATTGTGTTTTCTTGCTTTTATATTGTGTTCACTTGCTGCTCTTATATTGTTAGTGGGTTGGATTTGTGAAGGACCTTCCTAGTATGGGCCAACAGGCCTATTGCAGTGCTCCTCCTTTCTTATGTTCTTATTGTGTTCTCTTGCTCTTATATTGTGTTCTCTTGATTTTTAGTACTGTGCTCTTTTGGTTTCTAGTACTGTGCTCTCTCTCTTGGTTACTAGTGCTGTGTTCTCCTCTTCTCTAAGACTGTGATCTCTTGGTTTCTAATACTGAGTCTCACACAGATCCTTATCACCCTTTCCTGCTGCTCTTCTTATTGAAGTTGTTAGAAATAACAAAAATTGATTATGCAAAAATCGCGAACAAGCGGTAGAAGATGGTCCTTAGCTCGAATATTCCAGCAAATGCTCTTCCTTTGGTCGTATTTGTTTCGACCTCCTCCTCTTTTCTGCAACACTGCAAATTCCTGATAATGTGTTTGCAACACGAATTGCCTAGAGCTATCATTCAACTCCCCCTCGTGGTTGTTTTGCAACAAAAATTAAATTAAAGTTGACTCAACAGTTGGACAGTGAAATTTACTCAGGTAACCATCGTCCCCACAAGCAAAGGACCCACTGTGCCTGGAGAATGAGAGATGATAAAGTTTGATCCTAGGATGGGGAGAGTTATTCAAATTCCTTTGATCAAGAACCCTTCACCAGTGTCAAGGTAGCAGAGAAGGCATAAAATGTTTGGTTCTTTTGTTCCACCAAGAAAGTCTTTTAGGATGGAATGCAGTGTTGTGCCCAATGCAAGACTGCAGACGTAAAATACAGAAAGCAGGTGGAAGGAACGAAGGTATGCGCCACTGATGGACACTGTCGCTCAACAGCGAGCCACAAACGACATCCAGTTAGACGGAAAAAAAAAAGCAAACCTGTAACACTATTTGAAAACAAAAGTATCGCAAGGATACTTGCGTCATTATTGAAGTTTTGTTTTAAATTAGATTATATAAGATACCAATGACATTCAAAGTCATTTTTTATTTTACATTTCTAGAGACTTCTGTTCTCAACATCAGGTCTGTTAGTAAGGAAAAAAGCTTTCAGAATTTTATGAAAAGGTGCCATAAATAATCTTAAAAATACTGTTATTAGAATATAGCAGCTGGCAGGAGTATTCATGAGTGATTAAGATCGTGTGTGTAGAGAGCCCCTGTTTCCCTTAGCTCCATGGCTGAAGGGTAGCTGACTAGCACCTTGAAAGAGCTCTCACTCACTGGGACATCTTGCCGAAAATGAGGATTTATCTAGCCGTTGCCCTGCTATAAAAGATTTACCTAACTGTTCAGAAATTCGGGTCCTGAGCTACTCTTCCGTCTTTCCAATGTCCTGAGACTTACATCTCATAGACCAATAATAATATACGACTGTAAGAAGTCGGAGATCAAATCCTTGAACTGAAAAAAAAACCTATGTAATGTACAGTAATTCCTAAGAATAATGCGAGGAAAATATTGCGGACAAAATTGCTTAAGTAATTTATGAAACCTTTTCTAATAATGTAACTTCCATTAACTGGCACAACAGCATTCACACTTGTTTTTTTTTTTTTTTTTTTTTTTTACTTCAGCAATAGGATCTTTTGATAGTGCTAAAAGTTTGTTCGGTTCTTTACCAACGTATCAATAAAATTATATGGAAAACCATTCTCTCCTGACCCTGATCTAAAAAATAAATTAATGTGTAATGAAACCTGGTATAATCTTTACATATGCGGTAAGCTCTAGTTACTAGGATTGTTAAATTACGCTTAAATTGAATTGGCATAATAAAAGAAAATTTAGTTGCTAAGTACGGTTTCTGTAGATGTGGATATATTTTGTAAATGTGAATATATTCCCAGTTCTTTCAATCAGTTTTTTTATTAGATGTTGAGCATGTAAGTGACCAAAGAATAATTGGATATATTCAGGAGACTGAAACCTATGGGGTGGAGAGGTCCATTTTAAATGTGATGTCAGCATACCGATGTGCAAAAATAATATATATATTATATATATATATATATATATATATATATATAATTATAATATATATATGTATTACTGAAGTCTTGAAGGTGCAGGCTGACTGTAGGTGCAGGCTGACTGTAGGTGCAGGCTGACTGATGAGGGTAAATAAGACACGAGAGAGAGGGGTGGATAGACTGCATTTTTTTGGACTGCAAGAAGGCGTTCGACACAGTTCCTCACAAGAGGTTAATGCAAAAGCTAAAGGATCAGGGTTTAATTGCCCAATATGGATAAACCTTAACTCCACATACATACATACAACCAGTACACACGTACTACATACATACTGTCAGTACACAAGTGCATGTACTGAGTACACACGTACATACCTACCATCACTACACCTCCAGTCCACAACCATTGCACTACATCTGCAGTCTAGTACTGCACTTCACTCTGCCATTATATATATATATATATATATATATATATATATATATATATATATATATATATATATATATATATATATATAATAATGTGTGTATATAAGGCATCAACAGGAAATTTTAGGAGCTGTATAATTCGATCTCCTACTGATAGGGAAATAAGGACTCCAGGCGCTGGGTCACTTTAACGTTGTAGTCGTGGGGTTAAATGGGATAGGAGCCTCTTTTCTGCTAGGGGTTCCACACAACCCCCACAGAGTTCTTACCTGACTAAGAACCCAGCATTTCTTTAGCCATAAATGGTGGGTTAATTTCCCATTTCGTGTAAAATTGATGTTACACCTGGTGACACGGAACTAATTGTCGTTATGGATTGCACTGTCTTTATAATGTATGTACTACATTATAATGTATGTTATTAGTTATAATGTATGTTATTAGTTATGTATGTTATTAGTTATGACTTTAGCATGGTTTAAAAGACAGATTTAGAAAAGGAGGACTTTTAATATTACAACAAGAGGAGATGTATTATATTTGAAAACATATAACGAACATTGATATATACTTACAGACACATATCCTACCACACACACACGCATATACATATATATATATATATATATATATATATATATATATATATATATATATATATATATATATGGATCAGGTCCTGATCATCTGCAATTGCTTTGCGATACGTTTTTCTTTCTTCTGTTGTGTATTGAATCGTCTGTACAATTCACATTGCAAGAGAATCAAGACGACTCCATATCTTGATATCGTCCTCATTTTGGACAATAATAACTTCAAAGTCTATAGGAAACTTACCAATAAAGACAAATTAATTTCCTGCAATTATAGATCTTTTTTACGTGCCCTCAGGATATGCAGCACTAAGTACCTGCTACACGAAGAAACATACACAAGAGTTTTTCTCCTTTGAAATTTCCCTGTCATGCCATCTTGTACTATAAAATCAAAGCCTACATAGCCAACAGTGATCACCGACTGATTCTGTTCACCGGACAGAGGCTTCCATCACCCTTCTGCACCGGAGAGCTGGCATTGCCGTTGTGGTCCTCCACGAAAACTATTAAAGAATTTATCTGGACACCTCATCCCCATCAGAAACACAGTCACTGCGGGGGTTCACAGCATCCCATGTGGGGGATGCTGTGATACACTGAATGCATGTATGGTACACCGGAACACACAGGCACATCTCATTAACTTTAAAAAAAAAGGCATTTCTCAACCAGAAGATGACAGAGGAAGACGGTTATGTCTAGAATCTGCAGCCGTTCCTGCTACAACTTCCAGCACATTAAAGAAAGGAACGTATCTGGACTCACAATCTGGTTCCCACTGACCGTGTATCCGGATATGTTGACATTGAGGACGTAGTCAATAAGTGTTTATGCTCTTATTGTTCTTTTGAAGCTGCATGCACGATAGTGCATGCAGCTTGCAGCCTCGTTTCAATTGATGGAATTATATTCTTTTTGTGTGTTGAAACGTAGCATTATTTTTTTTTTTTTTGGTCCATATCTGATAGCTCTCGTGTGTTTGATGATACATTTGTGAAGATCTTTTTCTATCTAGTCTATGTATTTTTGTCCACAGCTGCTGCATGGAATTTGGTAGACTGCTGACATGTCTAACAATACTGGAATCTTGTGGTTTTTGTAGTCGATGCTGAGTCTGTTGTTGATATTTTATCTTTTCTGAAGTTTCTTGTGTTTTTTACAGCGCTGTATAACCCTTGCGGGTTTAACGTTTAGTTTTACTGATAATAATACTAATAATAATGTATTTGATTGAAAGGTAGGCTCATTTTGTCATAGTAAACCTTTGTTTTGGGAGTGGCCTATTTATTGGAGTTTTTGACTGCCGTCATCAAACACAGTAATGAAGGCCTCTAACGAGATTAAATAATATTATTGATAAGTCCCAAAGTTGGACATTTAAAAACAAATACAGACTGAGAATTATGTCAGTTAACAATGGATGAGAAAACAGGCATTTGTTAAAGGGCACAGATAACTAATAAATATCTGCAGTAACGAGGTGGTGGAAGATTTGCATAAGAAATTTTTCTTAGAACTTGATAACCAGTTGAGAGTAACTGTAGTTCAGTCGAGGAATATCAAAATAATGTGCTGTGGTCATCTAAGTTGCAGTTTGTGCTAAAAAAAATAAAAAATAAAGGGAAGTAGTCCTCTGCTGTCGAACACTAAGTCACGGACCCATCCCAAAAAATCCCCGAAATGGCGGAATGTTAATGACAACAGAAATAAGTCATTTCGAAGTTGTAATATAGAAAGGCAATCATTCAGTGTTTATCATCTACACATAGCTAACATTAATTTGCAAATTTAAATGCCTGTTATTATTGATTTTTAAAGCATGCTAATTACAACGTAGCATTTTTATTTGTGCGAGCCAGTTAACAGTTTTGTGCCTTTTAAAGTGTATTAATTTATATTGTATGTTAATAATGCAAGACAGCCTACCGCACGCACGGTGTGATGTGCCAAGTTTATTATTATTATTATTATTATTATTATTATTATTATTGTTGTTACTGTTATCATTATTATTCATGGTGAAATCCTAAATATTCCAATTTATCATATATTAAAGAGCAAATGAAAAGGCTTGCTTGTTCTCTACAATTATAATGAAGTGTTCTGTTTGAGTAATGAAACGTGTAAATAACACTGATGTAGCGTAATAAAGTGCCTTAGTTACAGGTCAATGAAACCTTTATAGGTTCAAATCACATCAAATGTATTGGGTCGTTCAGCACTACAGACAAGACGATTCGAGAATATATAAATCACTAGTTTATTTGTAGTTTTAACGGTTATTAAGTGTTCTTTGTTACACCAGACAAACAATTGATTTACATGGGGTGCACTGTATTATATTGCTAATAGAACAGGTGGTTTTGAGACTTTTCTTGAATGGAATGACTAAATGTTACATCTGCAGCTATAATTACAAAGCTAAAAGGTCCTTAAAAGATAATCATAGCACAGTCATTGCATAGAATTACATTGCATTGTGAATATTAATGAAAGGCACTATACAGATTACAAGTGAAATTATCAGTGACATTAATAATAATTAATTATAGTTATTATCATATTTTAATGTACATGGTTCTCGGATCAAATATTAGCTTTGGTTTTTTGTATATTGTAGTATAAATAATTGCCTATAAACTGTTTAGTAATAAAAAATTCAAGACAGCTGATTATATATACAGTGGTGTGCATATTAATTGGGACAGTGATGAAATACGACATTTATTTGGAAAATTAATGTTTATCTGAAAAAAACACGGCAATGATGTAACAGA
>WNWK01003181.1:27500-47500 GCA_009830355.1 Cherax destructor
CCGCTTCTAATCAAACAAATAAAGAAAATAAAGATCTAGAAAAGTGCAATGAAACTAATTTCATAGCTGAGATAAATCAGCAGTGAGAAGAAGCTAGAGAAGCTAAACCTAATGGCAGTAGATTTAGCTTTTCTAGGACCAGAGGTGGCATGACTGTGACATATAAAATGCTGAAATGAATTGACAGGGCGAGTCTATTTGAGAGGCGGGTCTCTGGTACACGAGGACACTGCTTGAAGCTAAAAATACAGATGGGTCACAAGGACATTAGGAAATAGGCCTTCAGCCTTAGAATCATCAGAAAATGGAATGACCTAGACAGCGAAGTGGTGGAGGCAGATCCATACATAGTTTTATGAATAGGTATGATAGGGCTCACGCAGCCAAGAGTGAACCCAGCAGCGGCCAGCGGACAGGCGGGGCCAGGAGCTGAGATTCGAATCCCCACAATACCAATTAGGCGAGAAAGTTAGGTGAGCACACAAAAAAAATCTAAGAAAAAGAGGCTATGTGTTTATCGAGAAGTGCCTTTGACAAATGTTAACTAACACACGCAAAGTACAGGCAGATATGTAACTGTACACGCCGGAAAAAACAGGTGACTATTTTTGGAGCAATTTCAGCTTTAGAACCACAGTACCCGCGTTGTACAGGCTGCGGTCTAAATGCTTATTTAATTAATTATAAATTTTATAAATGATAAAGTTGCAATTTTATGCAGTCATCTTTGTCTGTATCAACGTAGAGAAGCATACGTACACCATCTACCACAAGGATAAACGTCCATGACTTTACATGGACAGGGTCAAGTAAACGGAACAAAGATCAGGCCTGTGAAACTCTCTGTCCAGACAGGGAGTAGACAGAAGGCCCTCATGAAGAATCCTCTTGCGTCACTGTCTAATGGACTAGCAAACCTGAGGCTATTTATTTATAATGTCAACAAACCTCTTTTAATTATCCTTATAAATATGATCTATGAAGATTCAAGAAATATATCTAAGAATATAGAATATTTGGATATTTGCTTTCGTAATTTTTAAAGCAGGATGACCCTCACTTAGGCTCGATTAACTTTGATTCATGTCAAGTCACTTTATTACCCAGGCTCTCGCAGCCTGGTCTGAGGCTAGGCTGCCTCATTGATTACTTCATCATCTAGGTTCTCTAGGCTGTTCTTAAATAATAAAAGGCGCAATACCGTAACTGGAACAATACAAAAATAACCCGGCCTAAGTCGGACAGGCCTCGTATTGTACCACGTTGTAAGATTTGGTGTTGGACCACGTTCTAAGGTGCGCACGCACGCAAGCACAGGGTTATAGCGATTTTTTTTTTTTTTTTGGGGGGGGCATTCTTGTGCAATAGTTCATTAGGCTTTGCGTTTCACTATTTTAATGAAGTTTTCTCCAGCATTTTCATGCTGGTGGCAACACCACTCGTTTGTCTCAAGAACTGCCAATATAAAACATTTTTTTCCCCTTGAATTTCTACCCCTTCTCTCCTTGCTCAGTTTGTACTCTGGTAATCCTTCTTCGTTACCCGCTTACCTGTCTCTTGTTGTTTCCATCAGTCTCTCTTGTTTTTGTATAAACTGCTGGTCCTGCCTTGGCATTTTCTTCGTATGTTCTCTTATCTGCTGTTACCTGCTGACAAGCTTCTCCTTGAATTCCACCTTCTTGTTACACTTACTCTCTATCTGTTATTAATTAATGGTCAGATAGGTCAGCTACTCTTCTGAAAACATGTACATCCAAATGACTTTCCCCATTAACAGTTAATCAGCTAACATGCAGTCTAGTCAACATAAATAGTGTGGTAATACCAAAAAGATGTGGAAAAGATACTTATTTACGTTTCGTCGATCGTGGCGAAACGTCCCTTAATTAACGTCCTGATACATAAGTATCTTTTTTTCCCACAGTCTGGTAGACTACTTTCATTGTGCACTTTATCGGGACTATTACACTTATTTATATTTTCATTGTGAAACTTATATTGCTCATTGTAAAACTCTAACCATAGCTCCTGCTTAATTTTACTCGTGTAAAGAACAGCACTCACTACAAACTTCCTTACTACACCTTCCGAGACAATCTCAAATTTTTGCATACAGTTCTCTGAAAACAATTATTTGCTTCATTCACTCATAATTACGTAATTATTTTAACATTGAAAACGTTATCTGCACTCCTCTCACATCCAAGTACACTAACCCTGGCAATTATCTATTTCTCGCATCTTCTGTTCCGATCAAATTCACACTGTTCTTGAATTTAAGCATGAATACCAATTCCTTTTCTTACCACCGTTGTTTATTTAACTGTGCCATTATACCGTAAGCTCTTACTCTGCCATATACGCCCACCTTAATACTTCTGATCCATTTAAGTGTTGCAATCAGTGCTAGAAAATCCAGTTCCCTTTCATTCCTCACATCTACATTTTAATTACATCCGTACTGCAACCAGAAACATTCAAGCAACGTAGCTTTAAGATTTTCTTACGCAATAGGAAATCAGGAGTAGTAATCAGTAGCCCTATGTTCTGGTCATTAAACGAACATTACAGCAATCACCACGTTTATCGGTTAATAGAAATCACAGTAATATGTGTAATTTTAATACAACTCTCCTCACCTTATTGAACGTTAAAAGAAGTCACACTACCCCTCCAAACACTAATACAAGTCTCAGCATTACATTTGCACTAATAGAACCCTGACGATCACATCGAACACTAATAGAACTATATCCACCACGTCAAGTAATAACAGAATTATCATTACAACAATAAACATTAATAATATGAAATTTAGCTTTCAATATAACGAAAGGACAATGTCTGAAGGATTGGTATATAATACCAGGTGACAAGTGAGAGGAAATAACATAGCGATAATATACAAAGAAGAGTCAATGGAAGTCTGAAGACAGTGAAAGGAAGAATTAGAATACTCTTGCTTAGTCTTGGAGATTTATGGGATAATTGATGTACCAGCATTTTAGGTACAGGCTACTGCTACACACAGTTCTGAAGGACAGACCAAGCCTGCTATTATGAGGTAGACGTCAAGGACATTTGACTTGAAATATAGACTATAATAGACCACCGCAAATACAATGGAGAGTATGTGTGCTCACACGTATACACGCACGCTCAAACACACATACGCTAAACACACACACACACACACACAGATACGATGAAGCTCATGGACCAGGTAGAGAGTGGACCTAGTAGGGACTAGCGAAGAGGCGGGGCCTGGAGCTGTGAATCGACCCCTGCAACCACAAATAGGTAAGTACAAACAGGTAAGTACACACGTACCTTCGCACTCGCACACACATACAAAACAGAGACCCAAACACAGCAAACACGCCCGCCTTCTTCCCCCACCCCCACATATTTTTATATATATATATATTATATATATATATATATATATATATATATATATATATATATATATATATATATATATATATATATATAATGAAAATACATTATTGAAGATAAAAAAAAGTTAAAAACTCTAGGAAAATGCTCTTATGTTGTATTATGTTTGTATCTTGAAAAACTTGGGCTGTTTTATGTGTAGGAGAAACTTGAAAACTTCTTGAGATCAAGCTTCAAGAGGACAAGCATGTTATAAGAACAAACAAGTAGTTAGGTGCTTGGTTTCTTCATCTTAGAAATAAAGGTAATATTGAAGGCTGGACTTTACCAGGAAGTTCCCTGTAACTCAGCATAATATTATCGAGACCTTTTATTTATTATTAAGCACGGAGCACAGTACATCTCGAACCTGTCATTATTAGTCTTGAAAACGAAATCTAAACTGTTGTTCTTTGGTTCAAATGGAAGATAAGGCCTACGGCATAAATACTGAGTGTCCTCTTTGCAATAAAAATAAGTACCCACATTTATAAAGCCATGAATATTTTTGTATTAAAACCTGCTCTTATTTTATGTCCAGTTAGGTTTATGCCCTTGCCATTGTAACTTTTTGCTTATTCTCAAAGAATGAGAAAAAGTTTAATTGCATCTAATATTCACCATGATAAAAACTTATCATCATTAGAACAAGTTAGTAAAATTTTCAGCTGTTGTCACTGAATTCGAGAGATCAGTTAGATGTGCGCAAGAGAATTCTACAGTGTTCCAACATCTAAGACCCATAACCATAATATTAAATGGGAGGCTGTGTAATTACATATAAAATGAAATATCTGAATCAGCAATGATCTCATTGTGACCTAACCTGGGTCAGCTTGTAAGGATGACCTCTGCTACATTTATTTTTTCCCCTGACAGATAAACCAACGCCAACTGCCTGAACTTTGGTCATGAGTCTTGTCTTGTATACAAGTTATTTCTCTCTCATACTTTTGAATATGTCAAGTCTATATTTTCTTCTCAATTTTTTTGTATAAAAGTTGTTTACACTCACTGTAGTATAAATAAATTAGATATATCTAAACTTGCATAGCTTGGTACATAAAGGGGACTAAGAAACTAGGTTATAATGATATCTTATTAAGGACGGGTGTCATTGATGTGTGTTTTTGAACCCCACCTGCAGGAAGGTTGATGTGAATATTCCGAATGATCTTCATGGTTGAAACACAAACACACACACACACACACACACACACACACACACACACACACACACGATAAAGCTCATGGAGCAGGAAGTGGACTTAGTAGCGACCAGCGAAGAGGCCGGGCCAGGAGCTATGAATCGACCCCGCAACCACAAGTAGGTGATTATACACACCGCGGGTGCACCAACAAACACTTAATAGTATGAGCATCTGGTCCCAGCATATAAGAAATGAGATAGAGAGCATTAAACTACATATCAATATATCACTGGCATACATATGATGTTTGATAATGGCGACGATAATCAGGAGAATTTTGGAACACTTGGATGAAAGTACTTTCATAAACAATAACCAGCATGATCATGATGTCAAATAGTGTCTCACAAACCTCCTGGAGTCCAATGACGAAACAACGGAAGTGAGGCAAGAGGGATTTGTGGACTGCATATTCTTAGACTTCTAGTAGGCATTTGATACTGTACCTCCCAAGAGACTGACAGAAAAATTTGAGGAGCAGGCAGATATAACAGGGGATGCGCTAAGTGAATCAAAAAGTACATTATGGGAAGGAGAGAGAATGACTGCCCGAGACGAGGTGTTAAAGTGGAAAAGTGTTACAAGTGGAGTTCCACTAGGATCAGTATTGGAACTGGGACTACTATTGGTGTATGTGAATGAGGAGAATAAAAAACGAAGAGGACAAGAAAAGGTTTTAAATGCATCTGGAGAAACTGAATGATTGGTCAGACAATTGGCTACCATAATTGAACCCACAAAATGTAAAGTTACAAAAACTGGAGAGGAGACAGAAAGAATGTAAGCTAAATATAGACTCTGGGGACGACAGAGTCTGCACACCTCACTTCAGAATAAAGACAGACCATGGGATGAACACATTGTCTCTGCTGCAATGATCCTGTAGCAAATCTGAATAACATTAAAAATCTCAAGCGTCATTTGCGACCCTGTATACGATATATATTAAGTCTATCTTGGAATATGGAACACCAACATGATAAAAGTTTGAAGCCGATCCAGTAATTGTGCTGACTCCAGTGATTCTAAATTTTTTAACTATTTTAATAAAATTTCGAATTTGCACCTAACTGGACTAAACTTATGGAGTATTTTTTCTTTTCATAAAAAAAATATCATCAATAATATTTTGAAGCCAATCATGATAAAAAATTCTTTAGGTATTGAATAAAAAAATGTATATCACTATTCAATAATATTAGCCACTCAGTGGCAGCGTGAGTCTTGTGTTCAGGAAGCCACACCAGTGGTGAAAATTTGAAGCCGATCAGATGAATCATTCTCGATTTATGGTACGGATTCCAACGATGCCAAGTTTATATATATATATATATATATATATATATATATATATATATATTTACTATTTTACTACATTAACAAATTTTCGTGGAGGCAAGTGAAACATAATAGGCACTGTCCTGGCCCTAAGATACAGCAGTCAGTAAATACCGAAGACGTTCAGAAGACCTACATTGTAAATTATTTAACGTTATTAAACACCGTCGTCGATTTTTTGTTGAATTAATTGCGAAATTGGCTTGAAACAAGTATTGACCAAATGCAGTTATAAGAAACTTTTGAGACTGAACGATGATGATAAAAACAATAAGAAACTGCTTAGTGAAACTGTTGAGGTATTATGTACTGTGACGAGGGTGACCTAGAAACGTCTTCAACACTGCATGATGGTCATCAAAACATTTCGCAGACTGTGTAAACACACCATATTTAGTCTTGTGTATACAAAGTTAGAAAACTTTTATGAGGAGACATCTCGCCCACTAGTGGATTGATAACATTTATTAACATTAGTCTGTATAATATAAATTTTCTGATACTGAATTGCCACTTGCCGGCTCTCTTTACCAAGCACTTTAACGTGAAGACCCAAAGTGTCAAGATTTTACCGCGAAGTCTTGTAACTTTCTCAAGAGATTCACGAGAAGTATAAATTTTGCCTTGTTCTCGCTACCGCGTTTTGCAGTGCGGAAAACCTTAATCGCTATTGTGGATCCTTGTTAATTGTAGCTGATGACTCCTCGAGGCCAATTTACAAAAAGTTATGATCCTCCTTTGCGGGAGATTGTGCTAACTTGTTTAATCTAGCAGTGTCATCAGAAGAATTTATGCCCAGGATAATGTGGTGAAATTCCATGGACAGTGTAGTATGCTGCCACGCTAGACCACATGTGTGGGCTCAGTGAAGTCTTGATAAACCAGGAGAGGTAATTACGGCAACAGGATAGGTATTTAGGGCACCAGGACAGGTAATCATGGTACGAGGTTAGTTAATTATGAAATCATGTACTGAAACAGGATAGATGATTGCGTCAAACGGTATCGGCAATTACGGTGACTGGATAGATAACTACATCACACATATAGGTAATTACACCAGGATGTGTACATCTCCAATTAGAATATAGTTTATTGCGCAGCCAGGATGGATATCCACACCATTATGATCAGTAATTACGCCACCAGGATTTTTTAATTGCGCCACCAAGGAAGATGAGTACAGTTCCATGCCAGGTAAATATGGCACCAAAATACGTGGCAATGAGTGGCAACATATATGCCACAGAGCGAGCTACAGTGTCCAAAAGTGTTTTCATCAGTGATAAGTGGGTGATCCACAATAAATATATTGCTCTTAATATGTCTGTGTAATCTCATGCACCACTATTTACTTATTTCAGTGGGATGTCAAAGAAACCATGATTGATTCTTAATTAAACTGTATAATTCTAAAGCTGTAAATTTAAAAAGGATTTAGGAAAGTACTGAGTTGTCAGTAGAGATATAAACGAGTGAAATATTTTGCCAAGAAGAATCACAGAAGCTAATATCATAAGCAGCTTTGTAAATAAAAGGATACAATATGAGGAACGAGAGCTGGGTTTCGTAAGAACCTGCCAAGTGTAGGTGAAACAGTCTGGTAATGCAGTCCTGAGTGTGGCACACTCAGGACCAAGAGCTCTTCACCAGCATCAAGGCAACTTTCTTGAAGAGAAGCAGTGTCATAGATCCACATAACTGAAAGAGATAATAATAAAAAAAAATTCTGATCTTGAAGGGTGAGATATAGAATATGAGGAGTGTGTGTATATTGGAATCGAACATACTTTGGTTTTTAAATCTCTAACTTGGAAGGAGGGGGTGGGGGTTGCCTTGTTGCTAGTAAAGGGTTATAAATTTCAGGTGCTGGTGCTACTCTCTCCTTTCTTGGAACAAACTTGATTATCTTCCATTCCCCAGAAGCTGTATGACCCCCTATTGATTTAGCGCTTCCCCATGAATACAATAAATTTTATATTCAACTAGTTGTTCAAAAATCATTGAACAGAAAAGATGAAATCCGTTACTTCCCAGGGATCAGTGGAGAAAAATTATAGTTAACCGTTATAGTGATATTTGACGTCTGCCATATGTAGGTGACTTCGATACTTGTTGATGAGGACTGAAGCTTCTCCTGAGGCATTTTGAGTGTCAGGAGAAAGATTGAGACACATTATTCTGGGAAATCTTTATGGTAAAACGCGTCACCTACTTGGGAGCTTGATAAATCCCCTTAATGAGGACAATATACAATAAACTTTTACCTGCTTATTGTCTTACTCATTCCTCTTCTCGGATTATTGCCTACACCAGCATAACACTTATAGATCTTGTGGCACATGACCATTATATATACTACAGCTCTTAGCTTGATATTATTATATTTAGTTTTAATCTTATATACAATTATTGCATATTAGTTATAGCTTTGACATACAATCATTGGATAATAATTCTAGTTCTGACATACAATAATTTCCTACTATAACTCTGCCACCGAAAATCATTGCGCCCTTCAGCGTTATAGGTATTCCTTACTTACTACTTTTAGAAAAGCAGAACACACTTGAGTTTTGAAATGCAAGGGAAGGAAATTAAGGTTTCAGTAAACTCACAAACTGTGCAAAATTTACACTTGGTGGCCATTTTAATACGTACAACCATGTGCAGGGTCTATAGTAGCCTGCCTTCGCTCCCTGAATTCTTCTTGGCATGGATTCATCAAGGTGCTGAAAACATTCCTTAGAGATTCTCGTCCATGTTGACATGACAGCATCACGCAGTCACTACAGATTTCATTCTGGGAATCTCCCGTTACACTACATCCCAAAGATTTAAGCTAAACTCTGTCACAACCATCTGCATGTCGCAGCAGACATCGCGATTTGTCAGACCAGGCGTCTTTTTTCCAATCTTTAACTGTCCAGTGTTGCTTAGTCTGTGCCCACTGGAGCCTCAGTTTCCTGTTCTTAGCCGACAGGAATGGAACTCGGTGTGGTCTTTTGCTGATGTATCTCATCCACTTCAAGGTACGCCGTATAGTGCATTTAGATCAGCAGTTTCTGAGATACTCAAACCCCTTTGTCTGGCACCAAGTCATTCCATGGTCAAAGTCACTTAGATCACATTTCTTCATTCTGATGTTCGGTCTGAATAACAACTGAACCTCTGGTTCATGCCTGCATGCTTTTAGGCACCGAGGTGCTGCCATGTGATTGGGTAATTAGATATTAGCAATAACGAGCAGATGTACAGGTATACCTAATAAAGTGACCATTGAACATATGCTGAATGTATACATTTCATATTTCGGTTACGTTAATTTAATTTTTGAAGGAACGGCTGAGGAAATCAATAGCCTAAGTGAATGTATTCACAATATTGACATGACAGCTAAGGCAAGTCATTAAAACTAACACTGACCGATATAGCAATCCCCGCCAACTGTTGTAATAATGCTGGGTGGTTACTCCACTCTTGAACGAACCATCGCTTAATCATTCAGGCATTCCTCTGTCTCTGTCTCTGTCTGTCTGTCTGTCTGTCTCGTCTTCTTCTCTTCTTCTTCTTCTTCTCTCTCTCTCTCTCTCTCTCTCTCGGGAAGCTAGGAGAAATGAAGACCTGCTTAAGCTGCCACAGGTGTACCTTCATAATAAGACACTCCTGCCGTCATACACACTCCTTCCAATTAAGACACGCACGAAGACCCAGCTTTTAGCTAATAGACACGCACAGGCAGTCCTTGTGTATTAGCTAACCACCACCGGCAAATATACTGGTAAACACACACACTGACAAATATACACACTTTTTCAAGACACGCACTAACGTAGCAAAGTCTCAATGCATCCAAACACTGTACAGACACAAACATTGAAGCTCTCACGCACGCAGTGATCACCAGGCAGACACGAACAGGCACGGACGTACTGCCCGACAAGACGCGTGTGTTCGAAGACAAAACGGTGAGAGGAAGGATCACAAGCTGCCAAACATCTAACATCTAAGAAAACAGAGGCGACAGCAGTAGTTATGTAACATATTTGTTGGCAATACATGCCATCCAACACAGTCTTCGTATGGTCAAGCAAATGTAAAAGAGAGAGAGAGAGAGAGAGAGAGAGAGAGAGAGAGAGAGAGAGAGAGAGAGAGAGAGAGAGAGAGAGAGAGAGAGAGAGAGAGAGAGGGAGGGAGGGAGAGAGAGAGACAGACAGAAAATTACGAACACACACAGTCGGTGTGTAAGGAGAAAGACTTGACATTCGTGCCAAGTACTTGGTAATAAGGACCTCCAAACCCACGTGCGTGGCCTGCAGATCCCTTCACCTTTGGCTCTTTGAATTAAATTCATAATCCTTAAATATCTTCGACACAAAAGTCCACTATTAACGTAAATATGTTTGTACACACAAGACCAACCTGTACATTAACTGAAATACTTTTATTAACGCAACATAATAAATTTCAAAGCAATTACTTATCAATAGCCTTAGATTTCTATACTTAATTCAGTTGACAGATAATCCCAATATTCTGTGTCAAAATCTATCACACAGTTTCAGAATAAAACATATTTGGTAGTACATTTTACCTTCACGTGCATAGTGAGCTTTTAACTGTAATTTTTTTTGTATTATTTTGTAAGTAGTCATTATTTAGTTAAATAATGAATGCTTAAAAACTAATCGACCTCTCAAAGAGACACTGCCAGCAAATCTAAAGTCATTTTATTTTTATTCCAGACAACCACTGTAGGTGCCAAGAATTCGCTCTGAAAACCAGGGAACTGTTGTTAGTGGAAATCCTTTCTAGGAAAGTGTCATTGTGAGGACCTCTAAACCGGTTCATAAACTAGCTGGATCTCTCTGACGTCTCAAACACTTCACACGTCACCGCAATTTTTTTTATTTACTGGGTTCATCAGAAAAAGCAATGGACAGCCATTAGGGGTTTGAGCGCTTATCTTGAATATATTTATACGTTATATAAAAATTTTATTCACTGGTACAGATTTCCACCTCACGTCTCAGTAAATACGAGTTTGGGTGAACTTAAGCTTTAACAAGGATTTATATACGGAGAGATGTACATTTGTCATATATCTGGAATTAAAATAATTGTGATTGGGAATGGAGTAACTTTAATGACTCTATGTACAAGGTGACATGCAGCCTTAATGACTCACATGGACAGGTGCCTGACAGCCTTAATTACACTCGTGTACAAGTGACATGCAGCACCTAATGATCCTCCTGTACCCGAGAGACGGTACATCTGAAAGATTAATCAACCTTGAGCATTCAACCCACTTTAGACACTTCACTTTCAAAGTCGGGAACATCGAAATGTTTATCAAAATATTTCAGCTCTATCACCAAAAAAAACTTTCACTTAAGATATGTAATACCGAACATTTGTCGAATAAAACTATTTATGCGGGAAAATGTGTATTAACCCAGGAAATCATTTAAATTTTTTAGACTTGCATGCTTTTATAAAATGCATGCATATATAAATATATGTGTGGGGGAGGGGGGTGCCTAATAAGTTGAATCGTCCAGTTTGGCCTATTTGGCAAAGGTTCACTTTGCCGAATAAGCCGAATGAAAATTTGTTTTTGCCGTAAATCAGAGGAAATTGATCTGAACATAACGAAATATATATATATATATATATATATATATATATATATATATATATATATATATATATATATATATATATATATATATATATTACATTTATATTAATGTAAATAATAATAATTTTGTACCAAAAGAACCTTAGAAAACTTACCTAACCTTATTATAACAAGCGCAATTTGATTTAGCCTAATCCAACTAAATGTATTTTAGATAAGTTTACAATAATTTAATAATGAACAAACGCAATGAAATGTATTTTTTCCCTAGGTTCAGAATGATTTTTGAGATATTATTGCATACACAAATTTTCGTTTGCCTTATTCGGCAAGAAGAGCGTTGTTATTAAACCAAAATCACAAGTTTTACCTATTCGGCACGACATTATATATATATATATATATATATATATATATATATATATATATATATATATATATATATATATATATAAACACTGATCTCTGGCCGAAGGAGACTCGAACCTACGAACCTTGCAACAAGGTTCGCAGTGCTTTACCGACCGTACCACACTGGACCAATACCTTGGAGTCCAGCTCACTCTAGACATTGATCCAAGGCAGCCAGCTTTCAGGCAGGTGGCTTACAGCTTTTCATCTCATCCCCGGCATGCATCGACACAACTAGAGATTTTTACAATGCTAGGAATTCGCAAGAGCAGGCGAAATATTCAAAATCTCTAGTTGTAAAAATCTCTAGTTGTGTCGATGCATGCCGGGGATGAGATGAAAAGCTGTAAGCCCCCTGCCTGAAAGCTGGCTGCCTTGGATCAACGTCTAGCGTGAGCTGGACACCCAGGTATTGGTCCAGTGTGGTACGGTCGGTAAAGCACTGCGAACCTTGTTGCAAGGTTCGTAGGTTCGAGTCTCCTTCGGCCAGAGATCAGTGTTTGTGAATATTTCGCCTACTCTTGCGAATACCTAGCATATATATATATATATACATATATGGATGAGCCTTCCCTTGTTTGGATTAGATGGTGGATAGGAAGATAGAGAGCTAAAGACAATTATTATTATTGTAATTAGATTGTTATTAATTCCTCTATGCCCTCTTAGACTACACAATGATTATTTACAAATCGCCCATGTGATATCCCACAACGTTCTTCTCGTTTTACTTGTAAGGCAATTACTAATGGTTGAAATACCATGCCATATTCTCTACATGGGGTATGTGTCCCTAAGACAAAGTCAAAAACTTTTACGCTCTAGTCAAGAGAACCTTCAGATAAACTGAGTAAGTATGGAGTGAGCCCAATAATACTGAAGGCAGGAGGTCCGAGGGTCACTTTCCAAACCCAGCACGATGGTGTACGTGTAGTGTAGGTTAATGATGCTACCCCATACCGATAAACTAAGAGACAACAAGCCTGTTACTGTTTTCAGACACACTCACCTTAATACGTGCTGTGGAACGGCCATTCTTCCTCGTTAAACAGTACATTAGCGAGCATTTACTGAATGCACAGTCATTATTTTCAAAGAACTACAACAGCAACAGATACCTCTTCTCTTAGTTCACACTTGTTCGTCCTGCCAGAGAATACGAGAGCTACACGAGCAATGTTGTCAGACTGACATTTGACAGCTGTGTGCTCTCAATACTGTGTATATGGAAGGTAACTGCTTAACGATGACATATCTGTTATCATCTTCCCAATAGTGCCGTAGGTCCTAACGTTTTTGGACAATGCTAAATTTTGTCGATCACGCACAGCCTGCACTGCATGTGCCTTCCCAGCTCATGGAGATGAACACTGAAAAACCATATAGATGTCTGAAGTTGTGTTGAGGCTCATCACGTGTATTCTCGTTATGCCTTGTTTTCCTTAAAGAACGGGAAATTCGCCTCCTAAAGGAGAATGACTGATGGCATGTCGTACGGCCAGGCCATGAACCATCTCCGGAGAACTGGTCTTCTGACCAGAATATTGTACTTCATCCTCCCTCTCTCGACCATTCTCCTTTACGAGGCCATTTTTTCTTTAAGGAAACCAAGGCATAAGGGAATAAACAAGATGAGCCCCAACACAACCCCTTTTTATACAATGTTAATTTTGGGACTTCGAATTTCTGAAACTTTGCTGTGCATTCATTGAAATATACCTTACATTGTATTTGTGGACCTCGCTTCTGCATTTGGTCGTGTGCAGACTAGGTTCTGCTTGTTGGATATTGCCGCTGTGGGAGCGGTTTAGGGTTATTTTTTTTATTAATCTACCCTGTATGAACAGGCTAAGTGGAGTACACGTAGGTTTTGGCGTCGAGTTTGACTTAGTTTGGGTGTTAATAATCTTTATTTATGGATGGTGTTTTGGACTCAATTTCTCGCGGTGTTTGATGCGCACTCTCTCACGAAGAGGTTTAGTTCTGCATACTAGTGAATATGCTTCTTTAATCCGCTTTGTTGACTTGGTCTGTTCTAGGACTGAATGAAGTTTCCCCTGATTGCCTCGTTGATGCCTACACACTGTATTTTCTGGACTAGATGGTATATGCACACATGCATTGTTACGACTTGGGTCGTGTGCGGCTCTAGTTTTGTGTAATGTATGTTTAATATAATAATCCGGTATAGGATCTAAAATAATTATCATTTGTGGTTGATTAACTTACATTTGACATATGAGTCATAGATGTATAATCAAGTATCAATGAAATTATGTTCTGTTATGTAACTACTTTTTTTCATGTGGACCAAAATATATTTGTACACGATGTCTTTATTCAGTAAAGATAAGTTCATTTTACACGTCTTGTTTTACAAAATCCATTGACTGGTGACAAGAAGTAATATTTCCTGTTTAAAACAGTGAAATGGCAAGTATATACAGTGGACCCCCGGTTTTCGTGATTTCTTTCGTTCCAGAATGCTGTTCAAGTGCCATTACCAAACGAATTTAGTCCTTTTAGACCCCCAAAAATACACTTACAAGAGCATTTAAAAAAATACACTTACATAAAAGGGCGAGTTTGGAGCAGGACGAACACCGGGGGTCCACAGTAGTTGTAAATGAAACCGTGCAGGAGGAGATGGCTGATATAATACAGTACTCGAAGATGACAGCGCAGTGTTGGGACTCAGTCCTTGGATCTGTTAAATTTTTCTGTAATCGTTTGACTACTACCCACAGTATGAGTTTTGAATAACCTACAGGATTTGTATGGTGTGACTACTGCCCGAAGGAAAGGTATTAGGTGACAGCCCAAATATTGGATGTTGGATGCATAATAAACCAAGAACTGACCAGAAGGCTGCTACTAGGACAAGCTGGGGCCACCATATGACCTTTTACTAGCTAAAGTTAGAATAGTCAGGGCTGTGGCTGCCCTTCAAGATGAGTTTGGAAAGGATTTGGAGTAACTGCAGCCCTCCTGTTTAGGTTAGTTGGGTAGGGGGGCGGAGGAAACCATCCTAGGTAGGGTTACAGGGGCATGGAGACCTAGAGATACGTCAATGGTCCAAGTCGGACCAAAACATCGTGATAGCTTCTTTCTAATGTGTTATTTGTCTCCTATGGGTTATTTGTGTATTGTTCCAGTCACGGTATTGTACCTTTTTGTTTCTTTAGAGATAGGAAGGATTGAAGGGCAGGTTTGAGAGGTGTGTCCAGGTTTGTAGGTCTGGAAAAGACTTGGGGGGCAGTGAGTCTTTATTCTTAGAGTTATCTTGAGGTAGGAGCTGTGGAGGGGGAGGCACTTAGATGATTTATCAGGGGTGGGTGCGGTAGGGGGCCCCAGTTGATTGAGTGATCTAGCGGTAGGGGCGGTTTGAGCCTTTATCTGTGAGTTATCTCTCTCTACGTCGAGTTATTTCGAGGTATCTCGAGGTTGGGGCTGTGAGGGTCTTTATCGATAGTTGTTTCGAGGTAGGGACTGTGGGGAAGCCCTTATTATAAAAGTTTTCTTATCAAAATTATCTCAGGATAAGGGCTGTGGGGGCTTTAATTAACAGAGTTATCTTAGGATTGGTGCTGTGGGAAAGGGGCGCTTATCGTATTGTCAACTTTGGGTAGGGGATGTGGGGAAGGCTCCTGCCCGATCACTCCCTCCCTCCCACCTGCCACACTACCCTCCCTCCCACCAGCCACACTACCCTCCCTCCCACCAGCCACACTACCCTCCCTCCCACCAGCCACACTACCCTCCCTCCCACCAGCCACACTACCCTCCCTCCACTATTACAACCGTGTGAGGAGTTTAATTAAGACCAGATTACAGCCTCCGTGTATTCGTAACTTTTTTATTATTATTATTTGCTCACTCCCGTGGCTAATTTAAACTTAAATCCTGTTGGGCTGTATGATAAATATCAATTTGATTAATTAAATGCTGGGCACGTGAGCGGCTGAATAGATCAGTTTAGAAAAGTTTCATATCTTTTCAGAACGTGAAAGAAAAAAATCGACTCGACACACAAATTAATCTCGCTCATTATAACATTTTTTTCGATTTTTTTTTCAAAATTTTCCAAGAGTTAGACTGGGAGTTATGAGCTCATTCCCTAAATTAGAGATGAAACAGGGAGGAGATAAGTGAGGAGAGAAGGTAACTTAGGCGGTAGTGAGCGCGCTGGGGGGAGTTTGGAGCCCCTGGCGACATCTGGCAATCCTTCCCTGCCTGCTTACCTTCCTAATTAATTGGTGTTCGTGGAGGAGCTGCCAAATACTGCCATATTATTGCCTGCTGGAGGGTAATTATAACTCCCCTGCTTGCTATTTGTTCACCTACTTGTCGTCCACCTTCGTTTACTCTTATAGTGTGGCTGGGGCACAGGTAACGCAGCTGCCACACTCCGCGCCACCAGCTTACCAGGGAAACTCAGATGGCAATATCCACGCCAGGATAGGAAGAAAAAAATTCAGCTTAATTGCCAACCATGTCATAGTGTTAATTACCCAGAAATCATAATGCGTGGCAAAAATGATAAACCAACATGGCGGGTCTGGGTGGGCCGTAATGAGCGGACGTAGGCCACCGTCTCGGCGATAATTCGCCCTGGCGAAGGCTTCGCCAGCGCCGCCGCTCGCTCTGAGGGTAATCAAAGACCGCCGTTAATAAAGAGTAAATATGTCCATTAATTAAGTCTATTTGTCGAGACAAGCGGCGTTAAATTGTGTACAAACACTAGAAGGGCAGCCTCTACCGGCCTTGTCCTCGGGGTGATGGCGAGTTCCAGTGGTCGTGACTTACTGTGCCCCTCGTGTACCGTGCTCCCGACCACACCGTGCTGCTCGACCACACCGTGCTGCTCGACCACACCGTGCTGCTCGACCACACCGTGCTGCTCGACCACACCGTGCTGCTCGACCACACCGTGCTGCTCGACCACACCGTGCTGCTCGACCACACCGTGCTGCTCGACCACACCATGCTGCTCGACCACACCATGCTGCTCGACCACACCGTGCTTCTCGACCACACCGTGCTGCTCGACCACACCGTGCTGCTCGACCACACCGTGCTGCTCGACCACACCGTGCTGCTCGACCACACCGTGCTCGCTCGACCACCGTGCTGCTCGACCACACCGTGCTGCTCGACCACACCGTGCTGCTCGACCACACCGTGCTGCTCCGTGACCACACCGTGCTGCTCGACCACACCGTGCTGCTCGACCACACCATGCTGCTCGACCACACGTGCTGCTCGACCACACCGTGCTTCGACCACACCGTGCTGCTCGACCACACCGTGCTGCTCGACCACACCGTGCTGCTCGACCACACCGTGCTGCTCGACCACACCGTGCTGCTCGACACGTGCACCACACGTGCTGCTCGACCACACCGTGCTGCTCGACCACACCGTGCTGCTCGACCACACCATGCTGCTCGACCACACCGTGCTGCTCGACCACACCGTGCTGCTCGACCACACGTGCTGCTCGACACACCTGCTGCTCGACCACACCGTGCTGCTCGACCACACCATGCTGCTCGACCACACCATGCTGCTCGACCACACCATGCTTCTCGACCACACCGTGCTGCTCGACCACACCGTGCTGCTCGACCACACCATGCTGCTCGACCACACCGTGCTGCTCGACCACACCGTGCTGCTCGACCACACCGTGCTGCTCGACCACACCGTGCTGCTCGACCACACCGTGCTGCTCGACCACACCGTGCTGCTCGACCACACCATGCTGCTCGACCACACCATGCTGCTCGACCACACCGTGTTTCTCGACCACACCGTGCTGCTCGACCACACCGTGCTGCTCGACCACACCGTGCTGCTCGACCACACCGTGCTGCTCGACCACACCGTGCTGCTCGACCACACCGTGCTCCCCGACCACACCGTGTTGCCCGACCACACCGTGCTGCTCGACCACACCGTGCTACTGACCACACCGTGCTGCTCGACCACACCGTGCTACTGACCACACCGTGCTCCCCGACCACACCGAGATGCCCGACCACACCGTGCTCCTCGACCACACCGTGCTCCCCGACCACACCGTGCTCCCCGACCACACCGTGCTCCCGACCACACCGTGCTCACTATCACACCGTGCTCACCGACCACACCGTGCTTCCGACCACACCATACTCACCTATCGCACCGTGCTTCCGACCACACCGTGCTCCCGACCACACCGTGCTCACCGACCACACCGTGCTCCCGACCACACCTTGCTCACCTATCACACCGTCCTCCCGACCACACCGTGCTCCCGACCACACCGTGCTCCCGACCACACCGTGCTCCCGACCACACCTCCGAGTTTACCGTCTCCGACCACACCCTTCCGGACAACACCGTCCTCGACCACACCGTACCATCCGACAACAGCGTATCCTACTACCACACTGTAACCCCCCGACCATACAGTGCCCTCGACCACAACGTGGCCCGACCACACCTTTCCCTGCTCTATCACGGCTATACCTTTGATCTATCATTTCCTTACCACACACTCATCATTCCGTATTCCCACCATACCATAACCCGACCACCGTACACCCCAGCCTTTCCCGACCTTGGTCGTCCTGTATCCCGACCATACCGGACTCCGGCCATTCCGTACCCCGACCACAGAAATAATGTCAAAGGTTCGCAGGTGTACCCAGTCAGAAAATGTTGCCCTAGGCCCTTAGTACTGCTGTTCCTGTGCCTGCTTCTGCTGTTCCTGCTGTTGCTATGTCTGCTCCAGCTTCAGTGCCTGTTTTTCCTGCTGCTTCCGTTGTTCATTTGCATGCTCCTGCTGCTTCTGTGCCTGCCTCTCCTTTTGCTGCTCCTGCGCTTGCCTCTCCTGCTGCTGCTGCTACTGCTCCTGCTCTTGCCTCTCCTGCTGCTGCTGCTGCTGCTCCGGTGCTTGCCTCTCCTGCTGCTACTTCTGCTCCGATGCTTGCTTCTCCTGCTGCTGCTTCTGCTCCGGTGCTTGCCTCTCCTGCTGTTGCTGCTGCTCCGGTGCTTGCCTCTCCTGCTGCTGCTCCGGTGCTTGCCTCTCCTGCTGTTGCTTCTGCTCCGGTGCTTGCCTCTCCTGCTGTTGTTCTGCTCCGGTGCTTGCCTCTCCTGCTGTTGCTTTTGCTCCGGTGCTTGCCTCTCCTGCTGCTGCTGCTCCGGTGCTTGCCTCTCCTGCTGTTGTTCTGCTCCGGTGTTTGCCTCTCCTGCTGCTGCTGCTGCTCCGGTGCTTTCCTCTCCTGCTGCTGCTGCTCCGGTGCTTGCATCTCCTGCTTCTGCTGCTGCTCCGGTGCTTGAATCTCCTGCTACTGCTGCTCCGGTGCTTGCCTCTCCTGCTGATGCTGCTCCGGTGCTTGCCTCTCCTGCTGATGCTGCTCCGGTGCTTGCCTCTCCTGCTGCTGCTGCTGCTGCTACTCCGGTGCTTGCCTCTCCTGCTGCTCCTGCTACTGCTCCGGTGCTTGCCTCTCCTTCTGATGCTGCTGCTCCGATTCTTGCATGGTGCTGCTTCTGTTGCTGATGTTGGTAGTGCTGCTTCTGTTGCTGATGATGCTTCTGTTGCTGATGGTGCTGCTTCTGTTGCTGATGGTGCTGCTTCTGTTGCTGATGGTGCTGCTTCTGTTGCTGATGGTGCTGCTTCTGTTGCTGAAGGTGCTGCTTCTGTTGCTGATGGTGCTGCTTCTGTTGCTGATGATGCTTCTGTTGCTGATGATGATGCTTCTGTTGCTGATGGTGCTGCTTCTGTTGCTGATGGTGCTGCTTCTGTTGCTGATGGTGGTAACGCTGTTTCTGTTGCTGATGGTTGTAACGCTGCTTCTGTTGCTGATGGTGATAGCGCTGCTTCTGTTGCTGATGGTGGCAACGCTGCTTCTGTTGCTGATGGTGGTAACGCTGCTTCTGTTGCTGATGGTGGTAACGCTGCTTCTGTTGCT